>VYZP01026637.1:0-36547 GCA_013400635.1 Hypocryptadius cinnamomeus
GAATTTAATAACATTGTCCTATTATAATATTACTACCATATTATTATATTAAGTTTATAACACAAAGAGCAGTATGAGATATGCAAGGACAGCAGCCTCTTCTGTCATGGCAGCCAAGGCAGAAAAGTACCACTGGAGAATCAGAGACAACCACTGGATTTGGTGAATGTTGCTGTGTAAGTTCAAGCAACCCACTTAAGTGTTTAATAGATTGCAATGGCCCAAATCACCTCTCAGGATGTGGGGCCAAGTTCCTGTGTTCTTTCTGTATAACTGGGGATTAGAGAATTGAGGTGAACTTCATACAAACATCAAAGAAACCACTCTGATTTTCCTGCAGGCTTTCTTTTGACATGTTATGTGCCAGACATGACAGGGCTTAGGCTGCTCCTACATATTGCTGTTGCCTACTTTGAAAGCCTTTTGGCTGAAAGCTGTTTCTTTCTGTGATGGTAAAGCCCACAGCACAGTGAGTCTGGCTTACAGGTACTTAGATAACAGGTGATAGCAGGCCTAAACCTGCTTTGGCAGGAGGTTCAGTGAGATGACTTCTGGAGATGTCTTCCAACCTACCTGATTCTATGGTATTTAACTAGTATTCTGTGATTCAGTCACTGCAGAATAACAGAAACAAGGGTAAGAAAATTACTGCAAATAGCGCAGAATTTAGGAAATTGCCTTACATACATCAGAGTGCATTTAGACATAGCAATTTGGGTTATTATTATTCATGTAAATTATGAACAGCCCTCCTGTCATCCACAGGACTAGTCATTTCATTATGGAAATACACAATTACAGCATAAGAATGGATATCTCAGTATTGAAAGAACTCACCTCATCCTGGCTGCTTTATATATGGTAATAGAAACCAAATCAACCTTTGGCCTTTAAATCTGTGTTGCTGTGTGCTTCCCATTACATATAGTTGTAGTATTTGAGGATGCATATCTTCATGCTTAGGTCTCTCCTTTTCTGAAAATCCCAGTATCCCAGAGCATGATAAACTCACCAGAATTTCCATCAGATTGTACATACAGTGATAAAGACGGAGCTTTGCTGGCTGGTCAACATCAGAAGGAATCTCTCCCTTGAAGAAATTATGATCAGTTGCAATTAAAACCAGCAATACAAAAGCAACTAAAATTCCTGCTATTAAAACCAGAATATAATAGGATTCCATTGTTCTTTGGTGGGAATAATTAGACACTGTTTGATATGATTGTCAGTATTTATATCTTCCAGACTGATTCCACAGGGGAGTCATTTGCATATCATTTGCATACGAATGCACCCACCCTGGGAGGTGCTGGAAGCCTGCAAACATCCGGCTGTGACAACTGCACTTGGCATGATTCAAGCTCATGCAAAGATCAGTCACTTCCAGGAAACACCTTTCTTTTGTATATTACAGAATTGCAGATGGGTTTATTTTTTATCTGCTTTATGGGCCTGAAAAGTTCTCTGGGATGTTCTGTAAGTGTACCAGTGAGTGTCTCAGAGCCTATGGAAGAGTGGCCACGCTGGACTCCAGTCTCCATGGTCAGGAATTGTAGTGGTTCTGCTCTTGGAATAGGTCTGAAGGATGATTCCAAGGCTTTTTCCTTAGTGCTGATCTTTTCCCCTGCTCACTTGCTGAGGCAGACAGCTGGCCAGAACAGTTAGAACAGGCATTCTGAACTCAGTCTCAAGGAATTTTGCTTTTGGAGATCCACATAGACCTTTCAGTTACTTGCCAGCCTGAGTGTGCAGCAAGGGGCTCTGGGCTCACCAATGGTGCCATGCTAGCACAGGGAAACTTCTCCTTGACTTGGAGAATTTTGGCCCTAACCCTCTGTGCTGCTTCTTTCTAAAGAAAAGATTTTGATATCTTTACAACTCCATATTTTGCTGTGTTTTCCAAGATGACTCTGTGTTATCCATGGTTGTAATTCAGGTGTGATCAGAGCATATGGTATCCAAAAGCTTGCACCAAAGGAGGTGATGACAGTGCAGGAATGAGTCATCAAGTGTAACTTTGTGTATTTATGTCCACAATGTGACTGGACAAAACTTGTTTGGGTAAGATTAAAAAACAAACAAGCATTAGCTCCACTTGACATAAACAATACAAGCTGTGCTTATCCTCTGAACACTGAAACATTTCTTTATGCCCACTAATCTCCCCAATACTTCATTTAAAAACCCTTATAAAAGCTTGTAATCATGGCCATAGAGAGCCACAGGATTCTGCATTTGGCTAACCAACCTGTAGTGTATTCCCTCAGAGACACCTTCACTGAAAAAGGTGAGTCCTTTCTACATTTTCTTCCACACTTTAAAAAAGCAGACAAAATACATCTGCTTAGAAAAATCCCATTTATACAAAATATGCATTACAACATAGAGCAAGAAACTTCAATGCGAATTAGTCAGAGGGGTAAAAAAATATTTATCTCCGTGGAAGGAGTAAACAAGATGAGTCATAAGACATAAAATACCAGATGATGAGTGACCAGACTGGATTCTTAAGATAAAAGGCCTAATCCTTAACTTCAGTGGAGGTCAGCAAGTACAGATGATTGATTATGTGGTTTAAAATTAAGAAAGATAGATAGCTAGATGGATAGATAGCCAGATAGCTAGCTAGCTAGCTAGATAGATAGATAGAAAAGGTGTTAAGGATAAGAAGATAATGAAATCCATTTAAATAATAGCATGGAATTCTCAGCTTAACTCATCAGGCCTGGACCTTGTCATCACAGTCATCTTTCCAATTCTGATGCAAATGAACTGACTAAGCTGGGGAATAAATGATCTCTTCCATTGCTGAGGTGCAGGACACTTCACTGAGCCCCTCCCAACCCTACTCCATCCAGACCTGTGGGGGTACACTAACTTGAATGATTTTTAAAAAACAAAACAACATAAACTAAAGCAAAAATTAATGCTACTTTTATATTCTGTGAGGCAATATCTAGGTGGGGTTTATTGATTTTAATGTGCTCTTATTTCCCCATATCAGTTCATACACCTGACCTATCCTAGCCTCCCAGTCAAAATTGTTTGCCTTTGACAGCACCATTCTCTTCCTAACATTCCTCTTCTTTTTGATATCCTTTGTAAAACTGTCAAGTTTGAAGAAACTTCAGATAGTCAGAGGCCCTGAATTATTTCACCTCAGTACGTATCAGTGAACCTCTCCCTCTGAAAAGAAGTTACAGCTGCATGTAAGGAACACTTTTACAAAGACATTGTTAGAAGGAATTCAGGGAATATTTTATCCTGAGATTTCCTTTCTAAGCTAGTTTACAAGTTTCCAGTGCAAACTTGTTACAGGCATTAGCTTGCTGTTCCGTTTGTGTCAAAATTGATGTCATGTCGATTTAGTAGGATTTCAGGACTTTTCTCTAATTTTAAGAGCCTTAAAGACATAATTCTTCTGTTTCCCCAGTTCCTTGTATGTCCTAGAAGTTTTGTCAGGACTGAGGAGTTAGTCAGAAGGAATGGGTAAATATTCACTGGCCTAAAAGTCAGTAAAGGCACCAAAGAGAAGGTAAGATGAGTCAGTCAGGTTAGCAAACATGATCACTCCATTCCTGTTCACATGGGGTATTTTTGCATTGTTCTCTCTTGAAGCAGCCTAAGATGTTGAGAGATCTGGCTTCTGATCAGAGATAGGTGAGGAAAACCAAGTGCAGTTACAACAAATGACAAATTCTAACATGTATGCAAACAACTCAGCAAATGGAACAAGTACCACATAGGTGAGATTGCGTCCCTTTGAATTCTAGAGAGTCCCTGTGAGCACTGTGTAAACTTCTGCTTATAAAGACAATCATTTTTACACTTGAATCTAGAAAGGGATGTTAACTAGAAGTTAGAATTAAGACATTTTTATATCTTTACTCATGACACTGCTTTGTTGTAAGACCCTGGGAAAGCCCTAAGACATCAAAATGCAGCTTTCTGTAAAAGGCCTGACGCAGTCTTTGCTGTCAGGCTGGATGTTAACCAGAAACCCAGTTCCTTTGAGCTTAGTCCACGGCAGAACTTAGAAGGCAACAGTATCAGACTCTTAATAGCATATAGAAGGACAGTGTGAAATCACAGAACCACTGGGACACACTTCAAATGGAAAATGTGAACACAAGGGAAGAATGAAATCAAGAAGCACAAAAATTTAGCTCTTGATTTATCCAAATCTGACAGCAGTACTTCATCTAACAAAAACCAGATCAGCTTGGCAAAAGGTTTTCCTATTTTAAAGGACGTTTAAGTTTTATTCTGTGATCATGATAGATTGTCTATGATAAAAACCCCTGCACTGATGTAAAAAAAATGGAATTACTTGACACCGTAGTCACACAGCCTTTCTATTGTGGAACTGCTGCTCTGTGTTCCCAGGTCTGTACTGTATATATCTGAGTGGGGCTTTTTAAGTTGAAAACACAGAATTGTTAGCCTAAAGGGCAATTTCAGACATGCCTCAAGCATAGTTTGAATTTCCAGCTCATTTTCCTTTTGAAAGTTCTTGCAGTTTAGCAACCTCATTTGTACAAACAACCTTCCAAAGCTGGTAGAAACTTGGCTGCAAAGGCTCTATGAGCACAGTTCTGCCTATAAATACAGGTGTAACATGAACTGTGAGCATTCAGACACTGCCTGAGCCTCTTCATAGATCCAGGTAACATCATTCTGCAAAAATGGAGCTTTGTCATATAAGTGATGTGTATAGAAAGTGTATCAACTTGTTTTGGAGGTAAATGTGCTTTTCACTGCTGTTTTTTCCTTCAAGACACCACAAGTCAGAAAAAATTGGTTTCTATGACTCTTATTGAGAATATGAGTAAATCTACACTAAGTACAGTCCAAAAACTACACAAGTACAAACCCAGAAATCTAAACCAACAAATGGAAGCCAAAACTGACTTGAGTTACCACTGAAATACATTGCATAGAATCATAGAATATCCCAAGTTGGAACACATCCATAAGGATTGTCGAAGTTCAACTCCTGGCCCTGCACAGGACCACCTGAAGAATCCCACTGTGTGCCAGACAGCCTTACTACCTTCTTGCTGTCATAAACTGGAGTAAACATAGTTAAAAGTGCCATGAAAATGGCTTAAAAAAAGTTGTTGTGCTGGTTGTTTTTTCAGTTTATACTTTGTTGTGAGTGTCTGTGTAGGAAACAACGGCTGAAAATGCAAAATTAATTCTGAAGATGATATAATTTCATAGAATTAACAGGCCTGCTTATGGAATGTTTCAGGGCACTGGTTTAGGACTTCTGAGTGGAAACATGGACGGGATTCACTTTGGGCCAACTTGGGACTGATAATTAGAGAGAAGGCTGTGATGGGACAGATCCTTGTTACCCTCATGAAGGTATGAGCTGAGCATCCATTTGTACTGGCAGTATTGAAAACACCTTGGACAATCAGCCCTGTATGAAAGTGTAGTTTAGGGAGTCTCACTAACAGAGACGGACTTTGTGAATAAAAGTTCATGTTGGTTTTGTAAAGGTGGCAGTTTGGAAAAAGACCTCTTGCCAAGAAAGTGCAGTGGTTGCTGTACAAAAATCAGGTGAAATTCCAGAATATTCCTTTTTTTTCCCCTTTTCAGAGTAGAACTGCAATTAAAAGGGAAATGCCTCTAAAATCCTAATGCTCTCACATATAGTATGTGTAGTATTTAAAGCTATTTGACTTTTTGGTTGAATTATGTGAATTTTAAAATAACTTGCTTATAGTTATTATTTACTACATGCAAGATGCACTAACTTCAGTTTTACTATAAATCTGCTTTTGCTTCTTGTTTTTGTAGGTTTGTACAATGTAGCATCTACTAGTTTTTACTGCTTCAAGGTAAATCTAAAGCAGTAAAGAAGTAAAATAGCTCATACTTCAATGAAATTTGAAGAGCAGGTTAGGAAAATGTTATATATCTAGAACCATTTTTTAACTCCCAATCCAAATTTGGTAGCAACTTTGTACATAGGTCAAAATCATAATGAATTAAAAAAACTCTTCAAACACATATTTAGATTATTATTCAAGCAGGAAATAGACACATGAAATAAATGCCCACAAGATTATTCCATTCCCCCGGCTTCAAAGGACCTGCAAATGTTTTACATTAATAATTAATTTTCTTTTAAATCTAAACAAGTTAACGCTGCAATATTGGTGAGTTTTCCATTTTAAATGTGACTGTGGTGCTTTAAGCACAAAGAGACTGAACTCAGGAATCAAAAAAACCAAATATACTTCGATGGAGTTCATATCCTTTCATTTTCAACACTGCTCCTTATTTCCGTACCAAAGTTGTTATATTTGTTCCCAGTCCAGACACTGAGTCATTCCTGTCTAAGCCAGACACTGGGTTCTCTGGGTAATTTCTCTCTCCCCTCCAGAGCTGTTGGACTGAGAGGAAAATTGTAATGCCAGGTGCCTCCCTGAGCTGCATTTCTAGAGGTATTACTGTAAAAACACACCAAGGTGCTAAATGCTGCCAACAGGCCATGGAAATTCTCTGGTTGTTTCAGATGCAGCTGAGTTAGGGAACACTCACTGATTCTGACAGTATGTACAGATAGGGTACTTCATCCTCTCTTCAAAACCCTCTCCTGACACTATGATTATGCAGTGACAGTCATATGGCTTATTTCATATGAGGTAACCTGCCAATTAAAGGTAAAAATTGTGCAAGTTTCTCTTCTCAATTTTATTTCTTTTTTTCCTCCCCTTAAAACTTTTGTGGAACTTTTAACAGACCTGAAATTCAAGGATTTAGGTATTTTTCATATTTTTTATCAAAAAATCTATGTGTGATAGAGCTGTTGAATGTGGGGGGCACCAGAAACTTGGCTGCCCTTCTTTCTGCCAACAAAAAAACTCTGAACACTCTGTTCCCACATGGCCACTTTGAATGCCTGCTTTCAAAAATACGTTTGATTCCAAAGAAGAAAAGTGAGTTCATTTTTAAAGGGATTCGGTGTCCAAACTCACCTCTCTCTCTCACAGATGCTTAGATTCAAATGTCCATTGAGGTGGTGTTTTAGTAACTAGAGTTGTGAAGAAGGTTGAGAATATTTTGAAGTGCAGCTTTCCCTTGATTCCAGTGTTTACCTCTAGATGGCTTCCCAGGATAGTGCATCTGGCTCCAGACCTGAATGAACTTCTAGACTGGATTCATTTTGATGAATCCTAGTGATACCTGCAGATATAAACCCCAATTTCTTTCCAGCCCAGCTGTGAAGACGACACTGTGAGGTTTGATATCCTTGAGATCTTTTGATATCCTCAAAGCTTTACATTTCAGGTTAATTCTGATAGCTGCCACAGCTCCTGGCTGGGCATGAATGTGCAGTTACAGCCTCCTCAGAAAAGCTTCATCTGTACAACCTGAAATCAGAACTTAGCTGTTTAATGTTTGACAGTGCAAACAGCCAGGGAGACCTGCTGTAATTACACTCTGCCCTTTCCCCTATTACAAGAGTTTGAAGTGCTGTGGAGACCTTCTGGGTCTCACCAGACAAAAAAAGTCTTGGAAGAAACCACCCTTTTTTGAAGGGTGAGTCTCCCTCTGTCATTCAGAGCCTGCCTTTTTCACTGCCCACTGCTAAATCTCAGTTTTAAGTTTTTTAAGTTTTCAGCAATGCAAGCATCTTCCAGCATGGAAAATCTATGAGGTATCATGTTATCCAGAAAAACACTGGTCCAGTGGTACTAGATATTGATTATCAGCCTAGGCTGGGTTCAGCTGGTAATCTAGGGCTGCAAGCAGCTTTGCCCTGATCTTGGGCAAGCAGCTCCCTGCCAAAGCTCCGTGTGGCAGAGATGGCTCCCTTGAACTCAGCCTTAGCCCTGATTCTTCCTGGACCTGCTTTTCCCTGGGCTCAGGTCAGAACAGGGCACCTTTGTGGTGCATGTAGGTGAAGGAGGAGTGACTTGGTGACAGAGCACTTTGGCTTCTGAAGAGAACCCAGCGTGGCATGCATAAGAGAGCCCAGGGCAACATGGAGCAAGCCCAGCATGGCAAGAGCCCAGCATGGCCACAGCAAGCCCAGTGTGCCCGCAGTTTGCCCCCCATGCCTGCAGGTGGCCCAGGGTACCTGCAGGATGCCCAGTGTGCCTGCAGCAAACCCAGTGTGCTCACAGCATGCCCAGGGTCCCAGCAGGCAACCCAGGGTGCCCACAGCAAGCCCAGGGTGCCTGCAAGTAGCCCAAGGTCTCTGCAGCAAGCCCAGGGTGCCCTCAGATGGCTCTACTGGCCACAGCAAGCCCAAGGTGCCCGCAGGTAGCCCAAGGTCTCTGCAGCAAGCCCAGGGTGCCCGCAGGTGGCCCAGGGTCTCTGCAGCAAGCCCAGGGTGCCCGCAGGTGGCCCAAGGTCTCTGCAGCAAGCCCAGGGTGCCCGCAGGTGGCCCCGCTGGCCGCAGCAAGCCCAGGGTGCCCGCAGGTAGCCCAAGGTCTCTGCAGCAAGCCCAGGGTGCCCACAGGTAGCCCAGGGTCTCTGCAGCAAGCCCAGGGTGCCCGCAGGTAGCCCAAGGTCTCTGCAGCAAGCCCAGGGTGCCCGCAGGTGGCCCAGGGTGCCCGCAGGTAGCCCAAGGTCTCTGCAGCAAGCCCAGGGTGCCCGCAGGTGGCCCCGCTGGCCGCGCTGGCAGCGCTCCCAGAGCCGCAGCGAGCTGGCGGCGCGGCGGCGGCCGGCGGGGGAGGGCAGAGCAGAGCCACTCCCAGGAACAGTAGTGAAATCGCCCCGACACTTTAACTGTCAATCAGGATTAATGGGGTATAAAACCTCCCCAGCGCCGCGGCCCTGAGCGGCAGAGACGGCAATAGGCAGAAATGAGTAAGAGCCAGAGCTGAACTAGTGCACGGCGTAATTCCTGCTCTGTGATCAACACTCCAAGTGAAAAAACCGGGAGAGGGGGCAGAGAGAGGCAGTGACCGGCTCAGCCTTTGCAACCGGCTCAGGACAGAACGTCTATAGATATTTATAGATACTAAAACAAAAACAACAACCTCACCCTGAATAGAGCCTTTCTTAAAAAGAAGGTCCTGGCAATTCTGTCTTATTTGAGCAATTTCCTGAGTCTAAGAATAGAAATGAGCTGCCTGGAAGGCACTGCGGGCTGAAATTTGGAGACATAGGCTGCTTTATTTTATTTTTCTAAATATAAAAACCTTTCGTTTGGATACCGGATTTTTATGTGGGTCTTTGCAGCGGAGGGATGTATGGTTACTTTTAATTCTACTTTTTTCCCCCTCTCTTAATTAAAAAAAAAAAAAAAAAAAAGCTTTCCAGTTAAAGAGCGAGGAAGCTGTTTTACCTGCGTGTGACAATCCCAGAGGACACCGATCAAGAAACGGGAGTGACTTGGTCTGCTGCACTACTTTACTCCTACCCCCATTTTTTTTAGGGGGGGGAAGGATTTTTCCAGTCCGAGAACCTCTTGCCCCCAAGTTTTGGAAGGGGGTTGAAGAATTGTCACCCATCTGGGGGTGCATGAAGGGTATTGCTTTTCTTTCTCTGTCACCTTGGTTTTGTGGAGGTTTGGAAGAGAACTTTGCCTGGGAGAAGAGGATGATCTGGAAGTGGCTGGGCGCCCTGCTGCTGTTCCCGGTGCAGATGGTGTATCTGGTGGTGAAAGCTGCCGTGTGCCTGGTGCTGCCGCCCAAGCTGCGAGACCTGTCCCGGGAGAACGTGCTGGTCACCGGCGGGGGCCGAGGCATCGGCCGGCACCTGGCCCGGGAATTCGCCAGGAGAGGAGCCCGGAAGGTGAGCAGGGAGGGGAGAGGGGGAGCGCCCACCTGCTGCTCTGCCACGGAGCCCTGTTGCCCCACCTCTAGGTGGGATTGGTGGGATCGCTTGGAAAAGGTGAGAGAAGCTCTCATTTTGCAGAACTGAGTTATTGCATCAGTTACATTTCGGAAGTTGCCCACTCCTCCTTCGCTGCGTCCTGCCTTTCCCCATCCCAACCGTGAAAACGCGATTGTGAGAAAGATCCCCCTCGTGAATCCCCCTCTGCTGACAAAGGAGAGGTTTTTGCTTCAGCCCAGGTTTCCTGTGGCAGGGGAAGGAGAGCTGAGCGGTTCTATGCATGGAGCCAGTGCTCACTTCCATTGCTGTTTCCTGGGCTGCTTCCTGGCACTGCTGGGCATGGGGATCACGTACAGTGATCATATCAGGATCATATCCAGGTGTATCACCCCAGAGGAGAGGGGTAGGTGGCTGTGGGATAGTGGGGAGAAGTGTTCTCTTTCACCCTAGTGGGTTTCCATTCGTGAAATTAATTTCTTGTGCTTCCTGAAGTCCCTTGTATTTCATTTTTGGACAGCCCAGCGCTGTTCAAGGGGAAAATGAATGAGAACCCGGCAAGAAGAGCACAGCTTGAGTGGAAGCTGTGGGATTATTGCACATTTCCTTTAGGAGAGAGGCTGAGAGTGTCCAGTCTGCACAGCAGCCCAGAAGTGCCAGTGTAGCTGGTGGGTCCATGCTCTTGCTCAGGAACTGGTGGTTTACCTTGAAATGTCGTGGTTTTGTAAGTACAGGTGTGTTCCTATGTGTGAATCAGTCAGGGATACAGAAGCACACATCCCTGAAATGAGTCTTAGGATGGAAAGTTTCATCTCCCCTTTTATTGGTAATTAAGGGGAGGACTGGTGAAATCAGACAGCTGCATAAATACTTCTCTGTGTGAGAGGATGAATGAGAATAAATAGAGAAGAAAGAAGAGGAAAAATACAGAATGAGAGGCTATTTAAAGAAAAAAAATTGGATTTAGTTCAGGATAGGGTTTTATCACTTCCTTACACATGCATTACAGTTTTCTCTGTGTGGTACAGAGCTATTCTGGCATGTAACTCTGAGGTGTAAAATATGTCAGCATTGAACTTTGATGTTTGTCTGTGTTTGTGTTTAAACATCATGTTGAGATTTACACATTCTGGGAGTCAGAGCAAACAAGTTGATTGACCTTTGGACTCAAGAAATTTGCTGAAGGTGTATTTATATTATCTGTTGGAATACCAGGCTTCATTATTTATTTATTTAGAGCGGCTGGTTGCTATGCTGAGCGCTGGCATTAAAGTGCTACCATTTCTACAGCACATTTAAGAGCTGTTTTGCTGCAGTTGAGCTGGGAGCTGAACAATGGCCCTGAGGAGCCAGGGGACAGGGGCCAAAAGGAGACTGGGCTGTTTGAGAGAGAGCTGAGGATGGAATTACTGTAAACAGACACAGACTGTATTCTATCTGTATGTCCTATCTACAAAATCTCTACATATTGTACAAGGAAAGAATACAGAATGCATGAGAATAATTATTGGGAACCTTTGTACTCATCTCATACCATGTTCTGAAATGCTCTGTGTTGCTAGTTATTGGTTAGAACTTCGGGGTGTTTTGCCTTTTGGGATGTTTTCATGTGCGTCATCAAGGTGTTTAAGTCTTTGCATTGACTCAATTTGAATTAGATTTTCTTTTCAGTTATGGCATGGTGTCCAGTCAGTCATATATGGCACTCAGCAAGTTCTGATCCCCCTGGTAGTGCCACTCCTGCCAGCCTGTGGTGAGAACAGCTGTGGTGAGAACAGCAAGTTGGCTTCATCTCCTTAGTAGCTTTAATGCTAATTTTACCTACATGTGGTAGTTTCCTTTCCCTTTGCTATGAGATTTCATTTCTTTCCTGCTTCTGTGCTCAACCCTAAGTTTGTGGATTTTGTGCAGTCGCCATGTACCATGCACAACCTTCTACTTGGCACTCCTCTTCAATTTTATGCTTTGCATTTGACAATCAAAAAGAAATGAGAAAGCCTTGGAGTGTCTAGCAAGTCATCTTTTGATGAGGCTTGTGAAAACTGTCTGTTTTTCTCTTTTTACACTGTTAACTAGCTTACAGCAATATGCAAAGCTTGAATTATTGATCATAATAATAACTTGGAACAGATTCTGATTATCAGATGGTGTAGTCACCATATTCCAAGTTTAGAAAAAGACTTCCAGCAAAGGCATGGAATTCTGGGGCCAAGCCCAGCATGCCACGGTGGTTGGCAGCAGTGCCATGGGTTCAGACTCTGGTGGAGGGTGTGCAGTGTGTCCTGACCAAGTGCTCCCAGCGCCTGCGCACACAGACATAGTGGCGGGGTTTTGGAGGTAGGCGGCGATATATAACCATATTTTTGAGATTAGAATCTTCAGAAAGATAAGTTAGTTGGGACTGTGAGGCTATGAAACTTCTCTGGTAATTAGACTGGATGGGATTTCATCTTACACTCAGTTTCAGAGGCTGGTTTTGTTGCTCACAAGTGAGATGTATCGGAGTCGTTTTCAAGCAAGGTGGCAAATGTTGGATTCCACGAGATTATGAATTGTCACATCTGCAACTCCTCTACTGTAAAATTTGATCTTGCATTTAAAGCTATGAAGATGACAAGAAATAAATCCCAAAAGGGTTTATGCAAAGGGAAATACAATGTCTTGTTCTTGATTGATGAGCATGGAGACTAAAATTCTCAATCTAATGGAATGGAAGTCTCTTGGGCATGATCTTGTAAATCCATCCTGATTCCCATTCTTTACCCCCATTGCTCTGCCATTGTGCCTCAAATGTGACTTAGATAGATAAATGTCTAGGAGACATTTCCTTCTCAAGTGATGTTTCTTTTCTCAAAGTTGTTCGTTGGCTTCTCTGAAGAAATAGCCAATAAGGGCACAAAGCAGTGCCAGTGCTATTTGCAGTTTCAGAAGTGTATGTTCTGTTATTTTTCAATTAAGACTGTCAGCAATTTTTAGGCAATAAGAGACTTTAATCATCGGATGATTCCTGTTCAACTGTTTGTAATTTCAAGTAGTTGTCAAGAACTACTTGGTCCTGTGAGGCACTGTGTATTGAAATGCTTCCTGGAGCACTTCTGGAAAAAGCCAAGAGCATGTAAATGAGCTGTATGCAGGGATGAAGTGGTTACAGATGATCCAGGACATGTTAGTGTTATTATGAGGGATGAACAGCACTGACTTCTCTCCGGAAGTGTTCAAGTGTTGTAATCCAACTTCCCAGAGATGTGTCCAGATTCCTAAGTGCCGGCTGAGAAGCTACTTTGCTGTGGCTGAATCGCTGGAGAAATTAACTTTCTGCTTTCAGTCCCTTCTTGGCTGCTTGCAAAATTCAAAATCCTCACTGTTGCTTGCTTTAACTCTTGAGAATTTGACTGTGCCCTAAAAGTATTTGGTCAATGAAGCATCACCTCTGCCTCAGTCTCACACACTGGTAGCTCTGTCAAGGCTCATAGCCGTTGATACTCTGGTGAGCCAAAATGGCAGAGAATGTCTGTGTTAATGAAATGGGAGAAGGAGAGACTTTTATGAGTTTATGATTTAATGCCTATGAAATAAAAATCCACTTCCAAAGCGTAATGGTGTTTTGCAAAGGCTGTACTGTATAATCCAGTTAATATTGGAAAGACTGGCCCCTTTGAACAGTATTTCTTGTGTTGGAGAACAGCCCTCTGCAGATGTGAGCAGTCAGGGGGTGTGGGGGCTGAATGGGTTCATTCACTGCTCAGTAGAGTGGGAAACTGTGCCTGGTTTTCTCAAAGCCATTTGCTTTTCCTACAGAAGTTTCATTATAGTGCCTTTGCCAGGAAGTTGTCAGCCCTGTTTTTGATAGTCTCTAGTGAAGAAGTTTTGATTCCTGTGTCTTTTGTATGTCTTGAACTTTCTTAGGTTTTCTTTTAGAAAACTTTGATCTCTAAAAATTTTCCTTGTCGTTTTAATTTACTTTGTTCACAAATTATCTAATTTGAGGTGTGATTGAATGGGAAAGGGATGCTTGGTTCTAAGGCATTCTGCATTGTTAAATGTCAACAAAACCTAATAAAAGTAACTGAAAAAGATGTTAATAATAGGACTGAAACAGATTCCCCAGCTCTAGTATGTAATTTAGTATTCTTGTTTATCTGACAGTGACTTTGGAAGATTTCTTCTTGTTTGGTTGTGCTGTCCTCTTTCAGCTCAGTTACAGTTGGGATGGGAAGAAGTTGAGGAAGTAGCACCAAGAAAGGGATGGATGAGAGCTGTGCAAGGCCACACTGCTGCTGGGACCTGGAGTTTCCCTCAGTGTTTCACTTTCTCCAACAGAACTGAACACCTCAGAGGAATTACAAGTGCTTGAAAGCCTTGTATAATTGGAGGGATTTAGCTGAGTAAGATTTGAGGCTATTTTGTGTTTAGGCTGAGAGTATTGCAAGAGGTTATGTAAGAAAAAAAAATGGTATCAGGTCGTAGAATTTAGCTTTGTACTCCCAGTAATGGAAAATTTGGCAAGTTTTGAGATGAGTTTATCAATGGCACACTCCTCCCACACAAATTGCATCTGTAGGTCTATGAATATTTCACTTTGGTCTTTTTTAATCACATTGGCATATTAGTTCACAGATTTCACAGAATACTCTGAGTTGGAAGGGACCCCACAAGGATTATCGAGTCCAGCTCTTGAGTGAATGGCCCATATATTATTGTCCTCATTTGTATGAATTAGTATATACCTTCTAAAAGCTTCTTTATAACACATACCAATGCTGTATGATCAAGGATTAACTGCACTGTGACTAGAGCTGGATATTAAATTAATACCAATCTCCTGAAGTGATGGCAAAAGCCACTGCTGCTGTTTCAGAGCTGTGACTTTTGAGGTGCAGGACAAAAGCTGTGAGTGTCTCCCATGGATTCAGTAAGAGTTCTTATTCCAAAATGTCTCAAAATGTCAGTCAACATTCTCAGACATTCATCTCTGGTTGCACTTTCAGAGCCTGTAGAAGAGTCTTGCTAAAGTGCATTGGAGTATCTCTTGCCTGGCATCAAATTCCTGGTGCACTGGAATGGGAATATGCCCCAGACTCCATCCAGATGTGCTGCAGTGTTCCAGACCTGGAACCCTTCCTTTTGTAATGTCCAAAGGTGTACAATTCCTGACAGTGTGCTGGGGGAGTGGGGAAGGGATGGGAAGGCATGAGATCCCTGCAGGAGCCCTAGGAAGCCCTTCTGCTTCTATCAGTTTTAAAATCCTGTGTGCTGGGCCAGTTGTCAAGGAGACACTTTTGTTCTGCAAGTAATAACTGATTTCTGACACATTCATTCCTTCTCAGCTCAGAACATGACTAGACCTGATCTGGCCACCCCAGAGAATATTAGTCCTGATAGAAGGAAAAGAGCTGGTTTGAAATGACACTTTTAGAGCTGAGAGGACCTGATTTTCCTCAGAATCTGATTAATCACCATGTACTTGTTTTTAACAGACACCATGACTTAACATAATGAAATTAGAAAGCCTTTAAAATTAGGTTTATAAAAGAAATGGACACAGTTCTGATGTACATTACCCAGTGCAGTATGCCAGTGTGGTGCACTACATTTAAGGTGGCCTGGTTTCAAAAGACTCAGTGTAAAATTTATGTATATATTTGGATTTCAGTGCTAAGAAACTGTTGCCAGGTGAGCATCTGTCTGCATTCTGAATGCTTTTCCTGCCCTGTGGTGGTGCCACAATGACATACAGCCCATGTGTCTAATGGATTTCTGTGCAGTCATTTTGAAATGCAAAAAATAAGTGACCATTTGGAAAAGGCAGTCTGACATTGTGTGAAAAGGAGAATGTAATCTAAAAGGAAAATGCACATTTTCTATGCTGTAGATATTTTAGTGTAATGAGAATATTTACCTGTAGTGCAAATATGAGGTTGTAAGTGATTAATCTCTCCTGTTGTGTGTGTGGTTGGAAAGAAACCACCATAGGAATGCAGCAGCTTCAGGGAGATGTTCAATGATGATTACTTTAATCTTCCTTAAATTTAAGCACTTATTCTTACAGTGAACCAGTAGAGCGTGTCACAACTTATCAGCAACCAGAAGTACATGAGAAGAGCTGGGGAGTGAATATTTTTCCATGTCATGCGAAATAATACATTAATTTGAAACTTTTGGTAAAGTATGAGAGCATAAACGTGACTGGGTGGCTTTATGGTCTCCAGAAAGTCTTTATTTCTCCAAAGATTACATCCTGACGGCAGCTTTATTTAATGGCTTCCTGTTGGCAGCTCCCTACTTTGTTGATTGGATTTAAGGATGGGCAGAAGAGCCCTTGTTTGGAGTCCCAGGCTGCCATGGCATGAAGCCTGTGCTGGGTGCTGGTGCCAAGGCCAGCAGTTGGAATAACATGCTGAATAAGTGTCTTTGCCTGGCAGGCACTGCCAGAATTTATCAGCTCTCAGATCTTTGGTGCCTGTGAAGCAGCTTGGGCTGGAGCTGTTTTAACTCATAATTTGGAACATACCTGTCTTTTGTTGCTGGGTATGTTGTAAGGAGAATAAATCACGTTAATAAGAAGTGGTACTTGCAGAGTTACAGTCTTGTCATCTCCCATCAAGACACAGTGATGTAATGAGAAAATACTGTCCCAATTGAGACCATGCTGTGTTGGCACACCAAGATCCAGCACTTTTTAACATGCTGAAGGTCTGGCACCAAGGCAGTTAAATGAAGCTTCCCACTAAATACAAGGGCTGTGCCAATGCTGTAAAAAATCTTGAAGTTTTAAAGATGAGGTTATATATTAATGTCATTAGAGTGCCTCAAAAACTGACTTCACACCAAAGACTGTTTAGCATAAAGATGCTAAATGTGCTCTACAAGAACAACAGCAAAAGATGATGCTGACCTCAGGGTTGGCAGGGATAAAATAAATAAATGTGACAGTGGAGATAAAAACCAAAAGGTGACAATGAGTACCAACACAGAACTCTGCTGATGAAAGCAGAGACTGCAGCACCACTTGTTGAGCCAGTTTAAAGTTTTGGAAGAGGTATCACAGCAGTGGAAGTTTTAAGGTGGGATTTGAAAAGTAGCAGTAGTTTTGAAGAATGTTTAGAGAGGTGCAGGAAGTGTGGTAGAAAACAGACAGGTTGTTTTAAAAGTTAATGCTGGGAGGTAAAGGCTGCAGTAGACCTAATGCTAAGTGAAAGGTGAAGGGAGTATGGGTAGAGTGAAAGTGAATACCTTGAAAGTGAAAACAGAGGCTCAGATCTGGCAAGCTGGAGGAAGAGGCAGTGAAATTCAGAATGAGCTGACCTGGTCAAAGCAGTAGATGAGGTGCTTGATCTTGAGCAGGGGGTTCGACCTGAGGACATCCAGAGGTCCAGAGCCTCAGCCATAGTCTGATTCCATGATTCTCAGTCTCATTTGTACCACAGGAAGGAGAAAGGCTGATTTTCTGAACTTCAGGGCTGACAGGAAGGTTTTGGGCCATGGTGTTTCAGGCCACTTATCTGAAGTGATTCATCCCTATTTTATTTGTGTAGTTTCATCACCTACAGTGACTTGTAAAAGTGCTGCTGAGTATTTATGTTGCATTTATGTCATGGCTCTGGCACAGGCTAGAAAAAGTCTCAGACGTGCAGAACTGTTTCCATCTGAAGCACTGTAGGTAGTTTTTACTGCATTATAAAAGAATCAAACATGCTGTTGAGCTAATGTCTGATTTAATTAGCCAGGCACAGCAATTTGCTTTAAGAGTGACCATGATCCATGCATACAGTCCTAAGCATTTGACTGAAACATTTTAAAGGAATCAAAGATTTTATTATTCTTAAGGCTGCTGTGGAAACCTGCTTTACTAGAGTGATACTATGCAATGGATAGTAAAATTACAAAGGAGGAACTTAGAAAACTCTAAATACACTCTGAATTCCATTTCTCAAAGACATCAGCAGCATTCAAAGTCAGCATATCAAGAACTATCTGGTTTTACATCAAACTGCCAGAGCAAATACCAGGAACTTGGTCTGACAGTAACCTGAGAGGAATGAAAATATAAAGGCAAGTAAAAAAAACCCCGAAGAATTAGGACAAATAGATGATAATGATGAAGTTCACAGAAGAAGCCAGTTAATTCATTCTGCAAGAGTGATGGGGAGAAGAAAAAAAGTAACAGTTCTCTTGATGGCCTGCCCATAAAATTGGACAAGGGTCTAGAAATTTGGTATCTTTCCCTCTGAGCAGTTTGAAAATGTCAGCTGATGACTATTGAGTATTTGAGTTTAAGTATTGAGTATAATTTTGTGTATTTGTTTTAAAATCCAATAACAAATGCTAGTTAGTGTTCAGTGTTCACTTTCAGTTGGATTCCTGTCCCAAATTGAAGACACAAATCTATCACAATTGCTGCTTCAAGGTTTTCTGCAGGAAAGGGAGATTGAAAAGAAAAACTCTTCAAGACAGAGAACAACAGCCTCAGAGCTGACCACTGAGAGAGAATAAGCTCTGGCCTTTTTAAACCCATGCTTATCAGGAATATAAAGCAGAAATTATTAGAGATTTTTTTAGCTGGGCCCAGACTCTGTTCTTCAAAGCATCCTGTCAACATCCTGAAGAGTCGAACAAGTCAGACCCAGGCACTGCCAGATCCATTGGCTGATAACACTGACGCCAGGAGAAAAGGGTCAAATACATGTTGTTTGACCTTTATCCCAGTGGGGATTAAATTGATTCTAATTAATAGACTTGGGAATAGATGGGTACCTTGGCAGAGTTTGTAATTAATTTAAATTGTTCATCCCATTAGTTTAGCCATAAACTATGCATAATTACAATGGGATTTTGTGGACAGCTGCCCTTATGTTGCCACCTTCTTAATTACAATTTACTGACTGCAGTGCTGCAGAGCTTATTTGTTTTGGTTAACATAGGGATTTCTCTTACACTGCCTGAGCAAATGTGTCAGTGCTCCATTTATGGCAATAAAATCATGTTTGAAAGCACAAATGCAGCTCTGCTGAATCAGTTGTGCTTTAGGTGTGTGCCTGTAAGGTAAACCTGGCTCTCAGTGTGTAACCAGTGACAGCTGTACCTCTGAGTATTAACCAGCGTAAAATTATACATATTTTGAGGTGGTAAAATGATGCCTGGAAAGACTATGTCTGTGATTATCCTGTAGTATGGCACAGTTTTAGCTACAGATTACAAAGAGTTTGTATAAAGGTGGGGTAGCAGTTGGTGTGACTTGGCTAATAATATATTTCTTCCCTTATCAGTGAAAGAGCCGAGAAAAATAGGTGCAGATGGAGTTTTCACTCAGTCATTTTCCCTTCTCTTGAGCAGTACAGGTGTATCCATGGGTACTCTTTGTCATTTTGGTAGGTCCTCTTTCCCAGTAAGTCCTGGACTAGAATCCTGCTGTCTGAACTTCTGTGAGTGCTGGCCTGTGGCAGAAAGTCAAACTTCAGGGACTGAAGATCTTACTTCAGTGTTTCTTAGAATCTTCACTAAGGAGCAAATGTCTCCTTTATGGCCAGGCCTACATTTAGAAGACAGAAGTCCCTTACAAAACCATGATCTTTTATGTGCGTATAACTGGGGTTTGTTCTATTTGCCCTTTGAATCACCAGGTACACTCAAGATTTTCTTTGTGTCTGAAGAGCTGACAAACTTGCACCATTTTACCTGAAAGCAGAAACTCTTAGGTAATCTTTTTACTGGACCTCAAGAAAAATCTCAAATATACCAAGCCTAAATTATGGGAGTGAAGAGTGTTGCTGTAAAGATACTGAGCAGTTTGTCTTTCCATGCTCTTCAACAGAATGGATAAGCAGTAACAGTGGGCAGTCAGATATTTTCTACATGAACATTGAATTAGTGTTTGTCTTCGATCTGTCATTTCAGTCTCCTTGCTGGCAGCAAACACAGACAGCTTGTCTCTGATCAGCACCTCCCTGGGCAAAGCTTGGTGGAGAGGGAATGGAAAGTCCTGACACCCCCTTTCAGCAGCTTGGTTTGATGTTGACTACAACCTCCAATTCCTTGTACCCAACTCCTAAAAAAACCTTCCCAGTGAGGACAAACTCAGCCTGAAGGAGACGAGGTCGTGCTTCCAAGTGGGACATTAAAGGCATCCAGCTGGTACAAGTGCTTCTTTCCCAAATGGTAACAGTTCAGGGCTGGCTCTGGCCACAGTGAGCTGTCAGGAATTATGTCAGAATGTTTCCAAGGCCCCTGGGAAATGCAGGAGTCCTGAATTGAGCCGTTTGATTTTGGGTTTGGGGTGTGCTGCTTGAGCAATGCTGTAGCTTTCTGCTGCTTGTTACTGGATTGTGATCCAGGCCCCTTAGAGACCACTGTCTGTGCTGTGTTTATATTTGATGTGCTTATGGAAGTAGGTTTGTCTCTTCAAAAGCAAAGTCTTCAGCCATCAAAAGGGGCTCCAGGGTTTATTTCCCTGGATGAGGATGTGCAACTGTGGCAGATTGTTCTGTGACACCTTTTCTGATGAAAGGGGTGGGGGGTGTATGCACACATGTGTGGGAAAGGGATCTGGCACTTTGTGTGTCCTTCAGAGCCAGAGTTCAGCTGTGGGTCAGCCAGCTCCTCCTGACATCACTGCACTTGTTTACAGCTCTCACTGAGCTTTCCCGATGCCTTTGACCGCTGACACTGTCCCATCTCAGTCCAGCATTTGTGCAAAACCAGAAATTTACAAGAGCATCTTACATTTATAAAAGGATTTTAGTTTCTCTTCCTCACTGACTTCAAAGGGACAATAGGAGATAGAAAATTCTTGACCACTGAAAAGAAATTATGTTTATAAAATAAATTATATAAAATTATAAACTACACATGTTCAGGTTGTTGTTGAAATTGTAAACACACTAAATAATCAGAATGCTGGTTATAGACTGGAAAAAGATCCATCTCAGAGGGAGTTGATATATATGGGATGAAGTTAGAATGGCTTCTTTAGCCACTGGAATTAGTAAAAACAGTTAAAACCCTTTTGGTTTGCATTTGAGTCTCAGATTTAGGCCAAGTAGTGTTGTTTGTTTCAGAATCCAGGTTTCTAAGTGCAATTCCAGCACTGACAATCCATCACTGCTGCACATGAGGATTGCTGTCCTTCAGGCCAGTACTTCAGTTGGGTATGTCACTTATATTTCAGTGGAAGCAAAAAGTGGATGTGAGTCAACCAAAAATAGGCCTGTTTTTTTAGGGCTAAATTTCACACACTTTCTTGGAGCAGTTTCCAGATCCCCAATGCTCTGAAGCTGCTGGCAGGGAGGGAACCCTTCAGGCAAAGAGCTGGGCTTGTGACTACCTTTGAACATACTGAGAATTATTGTGCCTCAATATTCTATTTCTGCCCCTCAGTTAAATCTCAGTTACTGACCAGGTTACTTTATGTAGTTTATTTTATTGGAAAGTCAGGTTTGTCTCGTTCTGTGATAATTGATTTTATGTTCACATTGACGTGAATTAACTTCATTTTGCATTGCAGTGGCCTGAAAAGCATGCAGTCACATCCAAAAGATGGTAACTTCAGGCAGCTGTAAGTTAGGAGTGTGCTAAAGCTGGATTTGTGACTGCCTGACCAGCACCTCTTGTTTAAATAACTTACCATTGTGGCAGAATCTGAATTTGAATTGTTTTGATCATTTCTGGGAAAAAGTCATGAACATGTAAATAACTTTTGTTTTTACATTTACATATAATTTTATTTAAGAGAGCTGTGCTGTTTTTCACATTTTTTTTTGAAAGCAAGGTAGCTACTTCATCTTAAGAGTGTATTGAAAAAAATTGTATAATCAGTGAGAGGCCCTTTTTAAGCCATGCTGTACCCCTGGGTGGGGGTTGTGCTCTGGCAGCTTACAGTCCTCTGATTCCCATCCTCCTTCTTTGACTTAATAGGCTGAGAGAGTTAAATATGTCCTGAAAACTGCCATTTGTACAACTCATGAATAGATTTTAGAGATTCTGCTCTGTTGCATAGCAACAGCCACCATTAAAAAATAACATTTTGAAAAGCACATGAAAAGATAGGCAACCAGTTAAGCATTTCAATATTGAAGCTTTCTTCTGAGCAGTGTCCTTTATTTCTTCAGCTAAAATTCTTTTAAGAAAAGCACCTTTTGACAGCTTTTATATGGTTTGGAAATGGTAGCAGTTCTCTTTTTCTAGAGGCAGAGAAAGGCTTCTAGGGGAGCTTGTCTGGAGCAGTTGCTGGTGTTCAGTTTATACACAAATTTAAGGCAGGCTATTTTAACTCCAATACTTCTCCAGTAACCTCACGGGAGAAGTTATTTTTTCAGTCAAGAGCTGCATCCTATTATGCACATGGATGATCTGGAACATATTTTAGCCCTTTCTGGAGGGCAGTTTATAATGACAGCATTGGGAACATTATTCACCCTTAGGTTTCTATGGCTATTTTTGTTGCAAACCTTCTCCCGGCTTAACAAATTTAAACCCTTCCTTGGTTTTTCTTTTCAGTGATGTTTTGATATTGATAATTCTATATTTTTTATTTTTATAGAGGTTGTAGAGAATTTTTTATATATTCCCCAAAATAAGTAAAGTGCTGCTGAATTGCTCATCATGATTTATCTTGGAGCAAAACTGAAGGTGTTCTGAATTAAAGCTGACAACTCTTTAAACTGGTAATGCAGCATAACTAATGATTTTATGAGCCATGCAGGGTCCAACCTAGGAGTCAGTGCTGTCCCTGGGGGATGTAGTGGCCAGCCCTCTACACTGGAAGTTAAAACCACCCAGCATTTCAAGGTTAGGCTGCTCTGCTCCAGAATTCATCTCACAAATAGAAAGGCAAACTCTACAGAAGAATCCACTTCGACTGGCACCTAGTTTGTAGCTCTTTAATTCTTCTTTTACATATATTTGTATTGTCGGGTTTTTCCATTTTGTTAGTTAAGAAGTAGCAGATTTTTTCAGTTAATTGTTGGTTGAAGAGGCAATTTGTGGGCAGTTTTGCCCAGTCAGGTGAAATAATACTGTGTTGGAGCCACTTTTTAATTCCACATGTCCTTTTCTCCTAACATTACCTTGTAATCTAACTTTTGGATTTTTTTACTTTCCAAGAACATTTACTGTTCAGTGTACACATAACTTTGCATTGTAGTAAATGTCTAACTCGCTTACATGAACATTTAACCTGCCACACATTCTTTACCCAGATAGTTATATGCAGTAAATAAAAATAATAATGCAGCATTTTGGAAGAAAAATGTGCACACAGCTAAACGTCAGTGATGCTGAAATGTCCTGTCAGACCATCATAGTAATCTCTTTTTCCCCTTTGAAATGTTATTTACTGACTTTTTATCCCTTCATCTTGTCTGCTGTGCTTGCAGGACAAAAGGGCTTTCTGCACCTGCATATTTCCCCTCCCCACAATTTCCTGAATCTGTGGACATTTTTATAGGAATCTGGATTATAGGGATGCCATGCCAAGCAGACGGAGGCGGCAGCAGCACACTAGTTATTTTTGCAGGGTGGAGTATTATATTTCTATTGGTGGATGTCTCCAAAGCCTTACCTCAAACACAGAACTTTTCTAACCTCTCTCCCCACCCCCAGATTCGCCACTTCTTCCTGTGCTGCAGCCAGAGAATCTTCCTGCAGGATATTCCTTTGTGTGCTTTGGGTCCCTGCAGCAGCAGCCTGTCCTCACACATGGGCTGGCAAGCCAATTCACCTTTACAAGTCTGTCCTTTTTTGCCCCACAGATGCTTCCAGGGACCTTCCAGGGTGACAGCTTGTGGCCACTTGGTGCGTTTTGTTGGAACGTGCACTCGGTTTGACCCTGTCCCAGCGTTAATGGAATTGTAAAGGCTGACTCCTGCCTGACCTCTCCTTGCAAACAACCCTCACCCTTGCCCTTCCTCCGCTGCTCCGAGCAGAGCTGCGAGGAGTTGCTCCCAAGGCAGTCTGGAGTCGCAGTTCCTGCTGCAGACGAAAGCAATTGGGAAAAAAACCCTGGAAAAAAATAAAAAAAGTCAGCATGGAGCCACCTGTCCTTACATAGTCCTGACTGTGAGAACAGTGGGCATTTGTTCCTTTCTTTAGAGGGAGCTGGTCTTAAATGCCTGTGTGCACACAGAAAATCACACATTTTCTTTCCAAGGAAGGCCTCTGTTGAACAGCAGGCAGGTGTTGACATACTCCTCTGTGATTTTTTTTAGGTGCTGTTTGGTTTCTTAGGGAAAAAGGGATGACTGGGGTACATCTGGAGTTGACTGTTGTTTAGGTGAATAATGTTAATCCCATTGAGTGCTAAGTCAACATATAAACTAATAAAAGTTCTGACTCCAGGCTAAAATGATTGGAATTCACTCCTTTAGTCGCCTTCTGAAGTCTCTTTAGCCCTAACTTTTAATCTCATTACTATATGATACTCCTGGACTTAAACCAGTTTATAATAAAGTCTATGGTTTGTGTTTACCAGGGTGGCAGGATTAAATTTAAATCCAATTCTTATAGGCTTTACAACTACTAAATAGTAATCTTGAAAAGCTTGCATGTGAAATAGATACAGAGGCTTACTCTCTTGATTCTCCACGTTAACATGCAACTTTTCTCATACCTGTCCTTTGCAGCTTTGATATTCACTGTGGGAACTGAGAGAAATTCTCCACTGGCCTGTTTTGCTTACCTTTATAGAAGTGTCACTAAGGGGCTGGGTTAAGTATTTTGACCTACTTCAGGCATCACAAGGTTCTTTTTTTCCTTTCTAAAGCAAAGATTGGCTTTTCACACTGCAGGGCCACACCTTTCCCTCTTCCAGTAATCAGCCTTTAGCTGCCTCTCCCATGGAGGACTCCTGAAAGAACTTGTCTGCCTTTGCCTGGGGCCAAGAGAGGGGCAGGGCTGGAGGAGAAAACTCTTCTGCCATTGACAGGCAAAAGACTGGAGCTTTTGAGGCTGTGGGATTTAGCTTCCCTTTCTCACGATATGCAAAACTCTGCCAGGATTATGGGACACACTGGAATGCATTTTTTCGGAGGACAGACTGTGAGTTAGTAGTACCAGGCGTTGTGAATATAGGGGGATAAGGCTGGCATACTTCAGTGGATTATCTACACTTTGTACTTCCTAAAAGTATGCAGGAACTCTGAGTGTTGGGCGCAGAAAGGCTTTCTGTGTTTGAACAAAGGTCTGTGCAATTACAGATACCAGCTCACACAGAGCAACTTTTGTTCCCCTGGACTAGGAAGGAGGTTGAAAGGGGGAATGAAATGTGTTGACCTACCAACTACTTCCTATCTCTGCTGATCTGGGGCTGGGAGTCGTGGTTGATTTGTGGAGGCAGCAATAATGAGATCAGGCAGGAAGGGCACTTGTGTCTCTCTGCAACACTTTAATCTTTCAGTGTCTTCAGATTGTATCAGAGAATTGCTTCATGAATCGTAAAAGGGAGAAACTTTCAGAATGGAAGTTATATCTGCTAATCACAACCCACCTCGTGCTGTAATAGACCACGGGTGAACAGTTCTTTACTCAAATACAACCCAATAGTGGCAATTGTGGTAGGACACCTCTCCAGTACTGCTCCAGCTCACTGGAGGCAGAAATTCTAGCACAGCGAGTTTGCTGAAGATACAGTGCCAAAATAATTGACAGTGTAAAAGGGCAACATTCCTTTGCTGCCGTTCTTGAATTGTGCTAGCAGTAAAATCGGACTGAACAAGTTAACTAGCCTTGTAAATGATGTAAAGCTAGCTCTAACCTCGTGTCCTGCACTAGTAATAGTCTTCAGTCTCTGGAAGCATTGATGACATGTTTATATTGTGGTTGATAGCAGCTTCAGTCTAGACCAGTTTATATAAATTAGTGGCTTTATCTGATTTTGCGGTGGTCAGAAGCATAACTCTTCTTGCGTTATGGTGAAAGTCAGGCTTTGGCCCTGCAGGCAGGACTGGGGCTTTTGGTACGAAGCCAGTGCAGGTCTCTGTTAGACAGCCTTGCCTTAGTCCAACAGCAGCAAAACCCTTCCCTCTGACTCCCCTCTGACCTCGGGACAGGCCTCATTAGCAGATTAAATCCAGAGTTAAAGGATCCAGAGTTAATCCTCTGGGAGCAGAGGATGCAGTGCCTGCCCCTCCAGCTGAAAGGATTTTCCTAAGGTCAGATAAGGAGTTCTGTGACTGCAGATCGACAGATAGGGTTTGTTTTGCAAAAATCCATTAATAAATCCTGGGGAAATCTGCACCAAGTGTGATGTCACAGCCCTTGCCTACTCTGAAGTTCATCAAGGGGAGGAGGGCACGTAGAGTTCCTCCATCATCATAAATCTCTTCTTCCCCGTGTCCAGTGGCGGGATGCTGCCCTGCCCCTCCGGCAGCCTGGAGTGTCAGGGATGGCTTTCCCAATCCACCTGCCTCCCTGGCTGCTGCCAGCCCGGGGTCACGCCGAGGTAAGCACAGGCAGGAAGCCTTGGAGTGGGATTATCCACCTCCCCGGGCACCTGCCCTCGCCAATTTTCTGGTCAGTAACTCTGTGAAAGGAGAGCGTGTCTGGTGCAGCAGGAACAGGCAGGCAGGGGAGGATCGCGAGAGATGAAGAGGGGGAAGAAATAAGGGCTGGATTCTTTCCAGGATGGAAAACTGTCTGTCCAAGAATTTATCCAAAATGCAAATTAAATATTCCTCTGTCCACCACTAAGTTACAGTGAATGGGTGGCTGTGCAGCATCCTGACAGGCTGGGAAATCATGAACACAGTGCCTCTCCTTTTTCCTTCTCATTTTCCTCTGTCCAGACAGGAACTTCTGTGTCTGTTGGAGTCATTCTCAGCTTCCATTTGGGACACACTTACTGCCAATTTCGACTTGCACTTAGAAAGGAAAGAGGAGACAGACCAGACTCTGAGCCCCATGTCTACATTTGAAAAATTGTGCTTCCTAATAAAATGGACCATTTCCGAAACCACAGCTCTGGACTCCTCATGAATGCAAAGCCCTCGAATCCCAGCTGGGGCAGGGTGAAGTGGTGCCTTTCTTGATGTTTACTGAGCAGAGAATAATATTCCTTTACCCCAAGGGTTGCATCCCAAGGGAAGTGAAGAGCCAATGTTTGGGTAACTGGAGCTCACAGGGCAGCAGCAAACAGCCCCAGGCTACAGTGGCTCATCAGGTCAAAGGGGAGCAGAAGGGTTTGTTCAGGAGCACTGGATGATCATCACTGATGGCACATTTTGCAGAAGAGGGTGAATGCAGGAGGGCAGAGAACTGAGGAGTTTGTAGCAAATCTCAGGAGGCAGTAGGAGAGTAAGGACCCATAAAACATCAGAAAGATGAGAAAACTGCTGTATTGCCTATGCAGACAGACTGTAAACCAAGCCCTTCCTAGAGATGTTCAGCAGCAACAGAAGCCTCAACTGTGAGACAAATGCAGCAACTCCAGACTTGTCTCGCTGTAAGATCTGATGTCCTGGGAGGCTGGGGGGAAGCCTGTGCCAATTCAGTCTGGCCAGATGTAAGAGAGAAATTTAAAGTCTCATATGATCTCATAGGAGCAGTCAAGCTTGAATTTGGACCAAAAGCACATTGTATTGAGTTCTGAGTTTTATGCATCTGTAAAAAGTAGCAGAAATGACGGCAGGAGCCCTCACTTCCCACTGGGTCATCAGGGACCTCTCACAAAAGAATGGTCTTTTATTTACTGCCTTTCCCTTACACAGGCTGAAGCCTTCACCTGAGTGTGGACAGTATCAAAGACGTGAAAACTTCTCATGGAAAGAAGTCAGTGTTGAAATTAATGTTGTCAGCAGGATAAAGAGCAAATTCTGTCTTCCCCAGATGGCCCAGATTTTAACAGGGTCACCTTGCAAGACTTGCCTATAGGATATTAAAGGTCTCAATGAAACTGTTGGGGCATAAAAAATAGTATATCCAAGAGTTGCATCACAGACAGATGTTCCTTTGACAGGTCATCCTTTGCTTAACTATTCTTCCATGTATATTTCCTGACATTCAGTGCACCAGTGGTAGCTCCTGGGAATAGGAGGCTCTATGGATGTTTGAAACAGATTGAAGTGAAGAGTGAGGGATCTCCTTTTTATTTAGCAATAGCAGTGTGAAGTGCTGGAGTATTAGATATGTGAGCACAGTTTCCTGCCTTACACTCTCCTTGTCTGACACCTTATTTCTCTTTCTCTCCTCTTCCTGTCCTACCTTCCATCACTCTTCAGCAAGTCACTTCATTTTTTAGTGTGTACATTGACTAATCCAACCCTGCAAAGAGGGTGAAGTTCACCCGGATGCAAAACTCTGTGGGCACCAAACTTGATGTTTGCAGTTGACATTTTGTGCTGGTTTTTTCCTCCCCTTTCCACAGAGGTTTTTCCTCCCCTTTCCATGTGGGTTGTGAAAGGGAGAGCAAGTGTGCATGTGCTCGCAGCTGAACAGTATTTTGTAAATACTTCCTGAGAGCTTGTGAAATTTCTCACATGTTCTTGATTTCCCTTCAAGTCTGCAGTGTACACATGAAAAATATTCCTCGGTCTAGCCCTGGGATCAGAAGTGAGTAAATAGCCATCAGTTTTACAAGCTTTGAGGAGATGCCAAGCCCTGATGGCCAAGGGTGATACGCTGAGACTTTAGAAGCCAGGCCAGTGCACAAGCTGCAATTTCAGCCATATGCTTTCTTATAGTTTTTAAGTGTGATCACAGCTTTTGCCTTGAAAATTACTTCCCCTGAGATAAGATTTCTCATGAAATGGCTCTGGCATATTTATACACACTCTGAAGTTTCTGGTTAACCAGATTTGTTAGTGCTCTGGAGAATTTGAGGATATAAATCTTATCAGTCTGGGTGTGTTTGTGTTCACAGATGTGCTAATGACATGGAAATGGAATTAATTGTAAATGTAACTTGTTTAGGAAGTGGTTGAGGATTTGGTTACTTCTGCATTTTAGCCTTGCTCGGGCACACTAAAGGCTCTTTGACTCTGCCAGAGATTAGTTTTAGTACCAGTTATGAGATAAGCTTAGCTAGTCCTTAAAAATAAGCATGCTAAAGCTCCCTGCCAGAGATTTTTTGTGGGGTAAGAATATTGCACACATAATTTTTTTTGTTTATCTTGCTGTTATTAAGTTAATTGCAGGGATTGAGCTATAAGCAGTGATGCAATTCGGACCTTTTTCCTTCTGTTCTTTCAACTTCCAGAAAACTCTTTAATCTTTTAAGTGTAAGTGCACTTATTTTTAACCATTAAAAAATCAATATACTGGTCACATTCATACAGACTCAGTGCACAGTAGTGTGAGAAGAAACTATAATCCTGGATCACACGTGCTTGGAAATAGCACCATAATTTTGCATTTTCAGTGTAGCAACCATTTCTTCTCTCTCTTTTGGATCTTGCTCTTAGAGTCACAGAACAGTCAGCTGATTGCAGTAACATGCTCCATTCAGTAATTTATTTTTTGCAGAACAAGAGTGACTCACCATTTTTAACATGATAAGTGCTGAGAAGACTTAGTTGAAGAGCAAAAACCATAGATCAATTCATTCATAGATCTCTTAAGTAACAGAGATGAAATTATATTCCTTCCAGTAGCCTTAAAAAAATAGCAAATAAGGTTGTGTACTCAAAAAAAATATTGTGGTTACATCTGTTTAGCTGCAGATTAATGTTTGAAGGACAGTGGTGGAAGCCCCATCTCAAGCGTGATGTTTTTGCCTCGCTAGAAAGAATTGTACTGGACAAAGCCCCATGATGAAAGTTAATGAACCTGGTGACTTTTCAAGTTATTTCTATTTCTGACTTCACTGATGGTGTAGAAATGCAGATAGGGTTGGCTGGTTATGTCTCATTGTAAGTCAGGTCCATGCTCCATTATTTGAATGTTTGTTCTATAAGTATTCAGAAATTTCTTTGTACAAGAAGCAGTGTTTAATTTTTATTGTGTTAAAAGGCAGTGGCAAGTGAAATCCTGCATGTAGGAGCTGCAAAATAAATTCATGCTTGAAATCTCTCACTTTAGAAGTCTATTGTAGGATGAACACTTGTTTGAAATGCACCTGAGACACCAGCCTGCACTCAGCATTGCAAGTAATTACTAGGCTGAAAAAATACATTTTACTACAGAGCAGATTTTATCTCCGTACATAAAACAAGTAGAGAACACACCAGATATTCAAGAAGGTCTGTGGTTTTAGGATAAATTTGTCATTCTGTACATGTGTATAGCAAAACCAGGGAGAGATTTGAAATGACATGATGCAGAAAAATTTCCAAACGTTCCATATACTGCTCACATTAGGCCTCAGATCTGAGTTTTTGTTTTCGCTTGTGTTGCTTGTAAAGAATCTGTAAACAGAGGATCAGCAGTGGAACACAGGTCCCACTTGATACTCCCCATGTAACAGAAAGTCATTGCTTTTCTTAAATGAAGCAAAACAACAGCCCTGGCAGTGAAAACACATCAAAGATCTCCATCAAACCGTTGAAGTCAGAAGCGTGTTTTAATTATTTTAGATATGAAACAGAAGCAGTTCGACTCTAACAAAAGTTTCTTGCTACAGATCATCCTGTGGGGTCGGACTGAGAAGTGCCTGAAGGAGACCATGGAGGAGATCAGGATGATGGGGACAGAGTGCCACTACTTCATCTGCGATGTTGGGAATCGTGAGGAAGTCTATCGGCAAGCCAAGGCCGTGCGGGAAAAGGTCAGGGAGAGAACACTGCTTGGGAGGGGGCTGGGGGAGCTGGGGGCCTCACTCTGGGAAAAGGAGACTCATTCCTTTGAGGAATGAGTCAAAAATGAGGAAAAAGGAGGAGGAGGAGACTCATTATGTATAATATATATGTATATATGTATTGTGGAGTATAATCCACAGATTATAAAAGTCTGCCCCTTAGCATAGTTCATCCTGGAGGTTTCATGGATCATTTCACACATTTCAGTGTTAAATAACAGCCCCCTCTATATCCATAGGCACATAAGTGGATCAAACTCAGCTTACTCTCAGCAGCACTTTGCTCACAGGGGGAAAAACAACAGAGCATTGAAAGAGGAGAGAGCACCAGGAGAGTAAATGAANACACAGTGGTGGAGCCGGGTTCATGGCTGGACTTGATGATCTCAAAAGTTCTTTTCCAACCTTAACAATTCTGTGAATCAGTATTTGATGAGAAAAAAAAAAAAATATATATAGGGAAAAAAGAAGGGTGACCATGCAGATAAGACTGTACAAAGTCCAGCTACCTATATGAGGTGATACACAGGATTACAAGGCCTATAGGCAAGAATGTCAAAAACTATGAGAATAACAATGTATTTGGGCAATAATGGCTATTCAGCTCTACTGGAAATGGCTGATTTATGAGAGATACCTTTTGTCACAAGCTTTTTTTTTCTTGCAGGTGGGTGACATCACTATCCTGGTGAACAATGCTGCTGTGGTTCATGGGAAGAGCCTGATGGACAGCGATGATGATGCACTGCTCAAATCCCAGCACATAAACACCCTGGGACAGTTCTGGGTGAGATAAGCTCTTGTGTCCCATGTAGTCAGAGTTGGGAAGGAGAGTGACAGATTACAGCCAGTAGGTCTTTCTAAGGGATGCTTGGTAAAACCAGTCTGTCTTGAAAGCAAGAGAGAGAAAACAATGTGAGGGGCAAAGGCCGGAGGAAAGAGGTCAAAAATAAACATAATTTTTTCAGTAGTACTCAGTATGTGATGCTCTTTATTCCCATTCTGTGATTTCCAGTAAAGCATTTGATGTCTTTGTCAAAGCTTGAGCTCACAGAGGAGTTTTCTATGTGATGATGTGAAGGGAACATCAGAGGAGTGTGGGACTACAGGGAAGGGAGCTGTGAAATTCAGTCCAGTTTGAGTCAGACAATAGAAATGAAAAAGAGTTTCTTGTGATTTCATCACTTAGTTGAAGACTTTATCCTGCAAAAGTTCTTAAGCATAGAAGGCACTCTGTTCGTGGCCTTTATCTGGGGGTGCTGCTTATATATGTGCTAGGAAAGACTTCTGTTGTATTTCTACACAAACTTTACCCACTTAGAATCTCAGAAAATGACAAAACAACAAGGTCCTCTGCCACTCCTTTTCTTACATAATGAACAGGAACACTTGGGCTTGTTGTGTCTGTGTCACCTTATCTTTTTCAGTCAGTGCTGTTTTTGTTGTATCACTGCTAAGCAAATTTTTTTTTCTTTTCTTTTCTTCTTTTAACTCTCTTATTCTTCAGACCACCAAAGCATTCCTGCCAAGGATGCTGGAGCTCCAGAATGGGCACATTGTTTGCCTGAACTCTGTCCTGGCCTTGTCAGCCATCCCTGGTGCCATTGACTATTGCACCTCCAAAGCCTCATCCTTTGCTTTCATGGAGAGCCTGACCCTGGGGCTGCTGGACTGTCCTGGAGTGAATGCCACCACAGTCCTGCCCTTCCACACCAGCACAGAGATGTTCCAGGGCATGAGAATCAGGTCAGTCCAGGGGAACTAGAATAAAGCATCTCATTTTAAATGAATCATCAGAATACACTCCTAATTAATGCTTCATTTAGTTAAGAGAATTTGATGTCTCATTTGGCTGCCTGGGAACAGAGGGTCACTTTAGGCCACCTGGGACCCATCAGACCAGTTCCCTCAGTGTGCTGGGATATTCCTGCACCACCCTGTGCTGGGAGAGACATTGACTGCTGCTGAGAGAGATGGAAGCTGGTTTTCCCTGCATGTGTTCAAGCCATACCAGAGAGGGAGGGGAAGCCATCTGCAATGGTCATGCAGGAGGACCAGTCTACAAATTACTTGAGAATTAACAGTACAAGTTCCTTCTTCATTCACTGGAATACTTAATCCTTTCCCACTGAAAGGAATGACAGCCACTTACTGAAGTGAGGCTATCAGTACCTCCTTTTTACTCCTGTCCAAGAGAACAAGTAATGGCTGTCCAAATTAATCTTTTACAGTGGGTAAAATAACCTTTAATACAGCTTGTGCTCTCTTAGTCAAGAAAATCTGCAGTGTCAAGCTATTGCAGGAGCTGGGAAAAGCCTTATGTTTGGTACTAAAAGCAATGGAGGAAAATATTTGTCTTTCACCTGTCAAGGATTTGAATCAAGCAAAGAGGAACAGAGAGTAAAAGGAAAAACACCATCACTGAAAAGACATTTGGTTTGCATTCAAATTAAGAAAAGCCCTCAATCAGGGCTCTGATTACTCTCTGCCACTTCTCCCTGAGGGCACCAACATGTACATTCTTAACTGTTTAGCTAACCCAGTAGTACTAGTTGGAACTGGGCTTTCTGCTTTTGGGCTTTTTTGGCTGGACCTGGAATTTTCTGCCTCTTAGAGACATAGCCTGTGCTGGGCATGTTTGAAGGCCAGTTACCAGCAATAACTTAGAGTAACAGGACTTGGTCAGTAACACCTTAAAGAAGGAGCTTGGTTCACCTGTAATTATTTTATTTTCTTTATTCAGGTTCCCTAGTCTTTTTCCTCCTCTCAAGCCAGAGACAGTGGCGAGGAGGACGGTAGAAGCTGTTCAGATGAATCAAGCCTTCCTGCTCCTTCCATGGACAATGCACGTTCTTGTTATCCTAAAAAGGTGAGAATTTCCTTTGCCCAGCAATAGCCTGGCCAAGTAGGGAAGGTTGGATCTGTGTCTGTTCCCTGAGGCAAAGCTCAGGCTGACTGGAAGTGCTCTCTCATCTCTTCCCTTGAAAGACAGTCATGGAAACAAAAGGGTGACACTTTCTGAGATTCCCTTTGGAGATGTTTTCCCTTTGTGTAACCCCTTATGAAACCAGTTTCGTTCCCAAAGTTTGGATTCCTGAGGTGTAAACTGGATTTTTGTCTAGGGAATTTCATAATTATTAACTTACACAGGTAGTTGATTGGGATTTTATTAAGTCAGTTGTTGGACTCCAGGCTTTTTATTGTGCAGGATTTCTGAACCATAAGGCCTGGACATCCCACCTGCATTTAGAGAGCATTGCCTATGTTACATCAGTGAAACTATTAAATCACTATTTTTGTGTATGATCAGGACTGAAATTTTAAGGTCCCTAAGGGAAAAAACCATAACTTCATATCCTAAAACAACCAAAGAGAAAGGACATTCACCATTGTGTTTCCATGACAGTTTGCATTGAAGCCTTTGGAAAAGCTGCTGCAGTCAGGAACTGAAACATGGCAATAAGACTTCTGTGGAAATAATTTCGGTATTGCGTTTCAAACAAGAAAAAATAATTTACAGTAAATGCTTTGCTCTGAATGTAAAATTTGGAGTAAAAGTTCCCAGAAATTCTGTCAACAAGAACTGACAAACAACAAGAATTGACAGAACAAAAATTCTGTCTTCCATTTTATTGTAAGAATTAATAGGTTATTTTCCATTACAGTAGCTGTCAGGAGGTTGGGTCTCTATCCATACCTTAAGATAAGGAGGCCACATGCCTTGCACAACCAGATGGCAGGTTAACCAGAGAATTCAGGTTAAATCTGTATATATCAGAGTATAGTATTTAGAAGGAATAAAACATAATGGTATCTTCCAAGTTACAGCTTTTACAGACTTTCTTGGATAAATGTTTCCGTAGAGAAAGAGTGACTGGATGGAACTTTCTCCCTGTAAGCCTTCTCAGAGCAGGAAACTGATGCCAGTTTTGTCTGTGTCTCTCACTAGCTGGTTTTTGAACATTTGTGTATTTATGTCCATAAATGAATATTTACACCTCTCTGATTAGAACAGATTGAAGGGTTTGTCTCATCTGCTCCTTTTCTTTCTGCTTCTACACCAGCATTCTCCCCCAGGCAGCACTTGAAGAAATCCACAAGTTTTCTGGGAGCTACACCTGCATGAACACTTTCAAAGGACGAACATAGGCTGGCACAAGGACTGTTCTGCAGTGAACCCAGCACAAGCATGAAAATCCTACAGGACTGTGAATCAGCAAGTCTTGGCTTTCAGCCTGTTCATGTGACTTGTGCTGCTCTGAGGCAACACATTTCTTGCAGGTCATATCCATAGTAACATGACCTTTGCACAGGATTGAGTGAGTGGACTATGGACCCTTGGAAAGAAAAACAGAAAGTGTGAAATGTTCCTATGATGTTTAATTCTTTAGAGTTCAATTGTTAAATCTACTCATAGTTTTAAGATGTGATTTTTGTTTCTTAAGTGTCTGTGGGCTGTCTCAGTGGAGAGGCAGCACATCCCATCCCAAACACACTTTGTGCCCTCTCTCCAGAGGAACTGCCACTGGTTTCATTTCAGCTTTTTGAATGGGGAACTTCAAAATTACTTTGAAGAACTAAAAGATATGGACAGTTAATGGACGCTTCCTTCTCTTTCTTCACTTTCCATCCCATGATGGAGCTGTTCCCAGCACACACTGGGGAAGGAGCAAACCATGAAGCAATGTTTTCTTTGCTAAAGGCCACCCAGGACTTCTCTTTCTGGGCCCTAAAAAGCTGTTGTACTTCCCCTGTGGAGGCTGGACAGGAAGGCTCAGGCAGCAGAACTGAGAGTTTAAATAGTGGAAGATTCTTTCTGTCACTGAACTCATATGTGAAATTGTTCTGATTTTATTTTTTTTTTTTTTTTGGTTAATTTTTGTTAATTTCTGATAAAATATTTTTAGTGTTAATCCCAGACTGCCACAAATGTAGGCAGCAGCACATTGGGGATGAACTAAATCTAGAACTAAAACTAGAGCCTGCTTGTACAAACATACATTCACTGACATAATCCATGCAGAGGAAAATCCATTGTATCAATCTGCACAGTGGAGTGGAATGATGCTCTAAGAGACAGTACTGTTGTGCTCATGAGATGTGAAATTTGGGAGCACATTTAGCAAAGACTTGATTAAATGCATTTTGAATTCATCTGGGAATAAACCCATTGTGCTTTAGGGATATTGAATCAGGCACTGATCAGCCAAAAGTGATAAATATGCTTGGACTGAGGTGCCAGAAGCAGCTCGACATTATTTATTTTTGTAGTGAAATATTCTCTTTGACAGCCTAGGAAGGGCAACACTGCATTCCTGTGCAAAATGCAGTGAGCAGCACATTGGAGCACTACTAACAGAGAAATTAATATAATTGCAATACAGGAAGTAGCAAGTCCAACTGGCGACACCTGAATGAAGTGCCTCAAGGGTGGATGTGTGATTGAAGGAGTGGATTTAGGGCTCCTGACTCGAATTTCAGGCTTTTCTGTAGATGTCCTGTATGGCTTGGGGCAAAATGCATCATCTGAAGGAGCACCCTGACCTGCAGAGCAGATATTTCTAGTGTTTCCCTACCTCAGAATTGCAAGTCTGACTACCTAAATGTCTGTCAAAAGCTCAGCAAATTCAAAATGCAACGTTATAGAAAGGAAAAGCAGTATTTGTCCATAGACCAAGAGGTTCTATACAAAGATTCAGATGAGGAAAAAACCCATATGCCACAATATATCGTTTCCTAAAAGACTTCTGAGGTACAGGAGAAAAGCTGTGAGCTGTGTTTAAAATACTTCTTTGGTTCTGCCATGTAGAATGGAGACCTGCTACTGAGATGCAAAGGTGTGAGTGTTAAAATCAGGTCTGGCCTTACTGCAGACCATTGGATTTCTCCTTTCTGGAGCTCTCCAAGAGGAAGATGCTGCCAGAAGTGCCACTGTTGAAGTCCCTCTGCCTGGGTGAGTGTTTGGAGGGGCTCTCCTGCCTGAGTCAGTGCAGAGCTATAACCTGGAGCACTGTGACACCTCTGAAC
>VYZP01026640.1:0-40921 GCA_013400635.1 Hypocryptadius cinnamomeus
CCAACAGCCCAGGGAAACACGATATCTTCAGTCAAGGTTTACATTTGTGTCGTAGTCTTTTTCCCAGTATGCTGCCAGTGCTGCACCTGCAATGGGCAGTTTTTCATCCCTTGAATCTCTTGCTACCCCTTGACCTGAACCGTATGAAAAGCGTTATCATAGAATCCTAGGTTTGGGTTGGAAGGAACTTTAAAGATCATCTAATTCCAGCACCCCCTGTCATGGTCAGGGACACTTTTTACTAGACCAGGTTGCTCAGACCCCCATCCAGCCTGGTCTTGGACACTTCCAGGGGTGGGGCACCCACAGCTTCTCTGGGCAACCTGTGCCAGGGCCTCAGTACCCTCACAGTGAAGAATTTCTTCCTGATAGCCAATCTCAACCTGCCCTCTTTCAGCTAAAGGCCACTACCCCTTGCCCTATCACTGCAGATATGCAGAGAAAGACAAGGCAGACAGGACAAAAATCTTGACGTGTTACAGGCCTGATAAATAAGTTTCACACCAGTTGTTCTACTATAGTAACTTAGTCAAGCAGTAGTGTACATGGGTACTTTTTTCCCCTCTTTTCCTAACTGGACATGTTTGTGGCTGTAACTTTTAAAACTGGCATGACTCATCTAGTTTAAGAAAGAACAGGGCAGAGTGACTTGATAGTGAGTTTCATTTTCAGTGATTTTTACCTTCTTAATCCCTTCAGTTATTTGGGAATTGCTTGATAATGGTGTGGAAATGGGAATCTGGGAAGGCAGGACGCAGTTCTGTCTGAATTGGCTCACATCTCAAAAATCTATCAGGAAAAAGAACTGTGTCGTGATTTTAAAAGTTGAGGCTATTGTCTAGCTTTATTTAATAGAAGTCACATGGACTTCAAGCAAGTGCCATCAGACTAGGCTGAAAGCTGACTTTAGCCTCTTCTCAGGCTTGTTGAGTAACATCCAGTGTCTGCTACTGATTATTTAAGTTCCAGATGGATGAATTTCTGGAAAGAATGCTTTAGTAAGCATTGCAAGTAAAACATTATATAGCCCTTTTCTGTTTTAATGATATTAGTCTTCTAAGGAGACACTGTTTGCTTATTCCAGGTATTTGTTTCTGTTCCATAGTTCAGTGCTGAACATAGTTGTTGTTCCTGCTGAGAGAACAAAAGGTACTTGACTGGAACTGACACTGGCCATGGTCAGATGGAGAGGTGGTGGCCTTGCTGTTTTCTGAGCCAGGAAACTGATGCTTGACAGGGTTTGTGTCAGCCATGTGTATCTGCCCTTTAAGATGAATTAGTGGAACCACTACCTGAAATAACCTCTGAAGAGGAGGATATGAACCTACTGGAGCAAGTCCAGAGTGGGGACACAAAGATGACCAGAGGGCTGGAGCACAGGCTGAGAGAATTGGGGCAGTTCAGCCTCGAGAGAAGACTCTGGGGACACCATCCAGTACCTAAAGGGGACTTAGAGGGAACATGGAGAAGGACTTTTTACAAGAGTGTGGAGTTCTAGGGGGTAACAGTTTCAAACTGAGAGTAGGTGGAGATTAGATATTGGGAGAGATTCTTTTCTGTGAGAGTGGTGAGGTGTTGGAACACATTGCCCAGAGAGGTTATGGACACCTGGTACTTGGCTTGGATGTGACCCTGCAGGGACCCAAGACTTGTGTTCCCCAGTTGTGCAGCCTTGGTGCTGATCAGCACAGATTAAACCAAATAAATGCAGGAGAGGACGTGTCTAAGCACAGGGGCAGCTCTTTGGCTCTAAAAGCAGGATTGTTCTTTCAGAAGAGGAAAGGTCAGTTTAAAGAGGTGACATCAGGCAGCTTCCTTTCTTTGGTGGAGCCTAAGCCAGGGCAAGGCCCTGCCCTTCCCAGTGGCACACACAAGGCAGATACAGAACAAGTTTCCCCTGGCAAAAACCAGAAACCCCATCCTCATGCAAGCTTGATTTAACACAAAGAAGCATCTGAGTAAAACATAAAAAAACCCACCAAATTTCAAACAATCAAAGGCAAAATTTAAAAAAAATTTTATTCCCTCAATATATATACAAGAATTGACATACTCCTGTACAAAGGTGTAAATGGTCTTTGCTGTGATTTGTTGTGCATATGCAGCTTGGTAGACAGATTTAACATTCAATTTGAATCTCAGTGCAAGTAGGCACTAAAACATCCACCATACCTTCAAGGTATAAAAAGACATACCAATTTTACAGGTTTCTCCAGCATATTTTGTTACAGTGCAAAATGCTATGAAATAACGCTTCTTTAGAAAATTCATATATATTAAACACATATTGCACTTGTCCCAACCAAAAGTGTAACAAGTTGTACTTACTGAACTAGTTTGATATGTTTTAAAACATTGCTCACACACATACAGTCCCTCCTCTTGGCTCTTTGTGCCAAATATGTGTAGCTTTTAGCTCAAATCTTAAATAACTGTTTGTAGCTCTTTGGCTAATTCAATTCTGCTTGAACAGACTGGTAAAAAAAATACAGGAGATTAATGTAACAAGAAAATTCTCTAAAACCCTTTTCAGTCTTCTTTCCAGTAGCACTGTAACTAAATACATAAAAATCAGTAATGTTTAAATTCATGATACAAGTGTATTGAACAGCAACCATATCAGACACTTACACGCCTATTTTCTGGAAAGGCATGAAACCTCCAGTCCTAAATATGTATGTATTTCTAAGATACTTCAATATGCTAAGCTAACATTGCACCCACAAACATTTTGTGCAATACCACAGGCAGGACTTTGACTTCTGTACATCACTGGCTGCTATGGGGCATGTTGGGAGAAGAGGTGCAAAGTTGCATTAACTTCAGAAAACAAAGTCCACTAGACTGAACTACTCAATGCAGTCTGTGCACCCACCAAATGAGAAAGAGGTGAGGGCAAACAACACCAGTCCTACTAGATTTGAGTTTCCCTAAATCCTTACAGGCCTTGAGATTTAAGGAACAAGTGCATTTGAGTGCAGATGCTAACTTTGTGCTTAAGATATTTAATCAAAGCTGAAAGGTCAGGGAGTAACTTAGGTACAAATTCTTTTGTTTGTTTTTTACAAATCAGTATGAACAAAGTTGCTACTAAAACCATTGACATATAAAAGTAAAGGAAAACTAAAACACAGGACTAGCTGAATGCTAGTCCACACCTTTACAGTTCAAGGTTACCTGCAAAATGCCTCCACCACTAAACTTCTTCCCCCTTCTTCACCTTAGAGGAGCACACTTACTCCTGTCACATACAAAATGAGTATTTCTTTCATGAAAACATTTCTGCATTCAACTCAACTCAGTCATTCAGAACCTGAGTGAAAGAAAACTCAATTTCTGGTGCTAGAACACTCTCCAGAGCCTTTTCTGGAGCCACAACAGCAACTCACTAAAGGTAGGTCCCCCTCTTACTTGAATACTACTAGATGTGGAGTCCTGAATAAGGCAAGATGCTGTTTATACAAGTAGTGAGATGAAATCCTAATTTGACACATTTAGGAATTCTTTATACAGATAGCATAAATCTACACTACCTGTGTGGGTCAAGTGTTCAAATTTCACAAAACCCAACCAGCTGGGCTTTGGATGAGGAGAACAAAGAGAGAAAATTCACAAACTGGAAGGCTGATGGATTACCGGACCTGGCTCGCATTCGGGAAGGCTGTCTTCTGACTTCATGTACATCAGGAACACAGTGACAGTAGCAAAGGTAGCTGCATTGACAGGAAAAGCACGGAGAAGAGTGGAAGTGAGACCTCTGGTGAACACCCTCCAGCCTTCCTCACGGTAGCTCTTTCGGACACAGTCCAGGATGCCGCTGTACTGCGTGACGCCCCCGACGCCGTCGGCCTGAAGCCGCGATTTGATCACATCCATGGGATAGGTCGAGAGCCACGACACGATGCCCGACATCCCTCCGGAAAACAGCAGCTTGGGAATAACGTAACTGTCCTCAGCTTCACAGCCTAAATACCGAGTCATGCAGTCATAGGTCAGGAAGTAAAAGCCAAAGCTTGGAGTTTCTCTTATGAAGGTAGAGACCATGCCCCTGTTGATACCCCTCAGCCCTTCCTTTTGATAGATTTTGATCAAACAGTCCAGAGAATTTTTGTAGTTCTTCGTTTTTAGTTTATATTCTCCTGTTCCTTGAAGCTGCATCCTTGTCTTTGCCAGCTCCATGGGACAGCAGATGATGCACTGGATGGCTCCTGCTGCTGCCCCTGCAAGGAACTGGTTCAGAGGAGTGTCTTTGCCCAGAGCACGAAGGGTGTTTCCTTGCACACCGAACACCAGCGCGTTAATGAACGTAAGTCCCATCATTGGTGACCCAATACCTTTATAGAGTCCAAAAGCCTAATGGAAGAAGGGAGGAAAAACCCTTTTTAGCAGTGGTGTGGATAACCTCCTCAAACTGCAGAACACAGCCTTTCTGGCTCTCTCTTGTACCCCATCAGGAACACCTTGTTTTGTAATAAGAATTTCATCTCTGCCTAGGACACAAACATCTAAGCAATTTAGCAGTACAAAAATACAGTTGAAGACGTTCAGAAAACAATCTTACTTCACCCAGAGATAAGTTTTCTGGCAAATTTTATACCTTTTCTTTTTAAATAGCTTACTTAAAGCCTGAAGCCTACTTTTTAACAATGGTCCTAAAATTTCAGCAGCAGCAAAAACACCTCACTGATTTCTTCACTCATTGCTTAGATTCTCAGAAAACTAGTTATTTAAATAACTTCTTATTTTATTAAAGAAGCTAGCCTCAAAATACCATCTTCTTACTTAGTGATCTCCTTCCCAAAGTTTCTGGCAAAGTTCTGACTACAATAACTGCCCTGCAGTGAGGGAGGTTCAGAGCATGCTTTATCTCTTGATCTTCAACATTTGTCAGCTTTGTTTTTAACAGCTTTCCCACCCTCCTGAGCCAAAATACACAAGGATGAAAAAAATACACAAGGCAATAATTTTGTACTTACAGATTCTTGCTTTATGATGGACTGAAAGCAATGGAAAGTCCCACGGTAGAGAGGTTTCTCTACATTTTGAACTTGCAGACGAACCTATAAAAAGTTGTGTGAGATACCAATTTGTACATCAGGAAGAGCCTAAAGGGTAAGCTACTGTCTTGTACCTATGTGGAGATTTTCTATAGTAATGCATATGCAAAAGCACAGGTTGGACACTGGAATGCCATATGTGGCACAATAATTGGAAAAATCTTGTGTTTTGAATTAAGTTGGGGGAGAAAACACGAGGGGAAGAGGATAATTAACTTCTTGCAACTATTAGCAAACCAATAAGTGGAAGGGTACATTGACATCTAGAATTTCAAACAGATGCTTTCCTGTACAGGCTACAATAGGGACTTTCTTTACCTGCCAAGAATACTTCTGTTCACACTAAGGAATACCTGTGCAAACCTGAGACAATTTACTTAAAAAAATTATTTGCAAGTCAAGCATGAGATTAGGATAATTTTCAAGGGATGGAAACTTTCTACAGTACCCATAGTGTTTCTAAATGCCAGATTTGGGCCCATTCATTAAGAGCTGATTTTTTTTTCCAGAGGGTAGCTGGGCAGTGACTCTTAAGATGCCTGTCTTTGCATCAGGGCAGGACTAAAAAGTCATTTGTCCTTTTAAATTTTAGTCTATCTTAATTTTTTAGCCTGCTGAATGCAAGCAATTGGTGAGGGTGTAGCTGCTTCAAACCTTTAAATGTTAGCAATCAATTAACCTTTCCAGAACTGAAACAGTATGTTCTGCTGGAGAGATAAATGCTATTGTAGCTGGTGGTCTTAGGAGATCCCTTTTCTGGATGCTTTTTTAACCTATGATGGAAAATGTCACTTCTGTTTTTTCACACTTATTTGCCCTCAGCACACTTTAAAAGAGTCTCAGCTCTACCTAGCTCAGGCAAAGCTCAGCAATGAACTTAGGTGATTTCACTGGATTGATGAAGTTATAAATCCATGTTTGATCTCCTGCATGGAGGGCTGCAATGATCTTCAGAAAATAAGCTTATCAACCATGTAATGCTGCTGCTGGGCAGCAAACTCCAGGGCAAAAAACTTCAGTCTCTTATTCTGAGAAAAAGAAAAAAATTTACATCTATGTGAAAGATTCATGAACACAATTTTTTTTCATGGTTGCCTAAAGTAATAAAAAAAACCACCACAGCAATGAAAGACCTGTCGCATGTGTGTCTAGAAAATTTATGGAGGTGGTTTGTCAGAATCCTATATTCAGGTTAACTTTACTCAAAGCAAAAAGAAATTGACACTTTAAGTGTTTTTCCTACAACATGTTATTTTATGCTTTGTAAATCAGAGCTTTAGTTTTCAGTGTTGTTTTAGTATGTACATTAGTGTATGCTAGCCATGGTGGGAGGCTGAGATCACCTTGGGTCTTGCAACATCTCAGTATTAAAAGCAGGCTTACAGTAGGATTCAAAGAAAATAAATCCTTTGTCATTTCAAGTGACTTTTGGGGGTAGACAGACTGTCAAAACTGTTAAAGAAGCAGGTCCACAAGCAAAGGCAAATCTTAACAAGCTGTCACAACTGCACAAACAAGGGTTTTACTCCATTTAGAATTTACTGTTATTGTTTCAAACCTTGTCTGTGACTTCCACATGTAAGGGCTTTGGGGGATTTGCAGCTTAGAAACCTTCTTACTTTATCTTTTCTGCTTGTGTTTAATAGTTTAGAATTAGCCATATCTATGGGCTGAATTTCCTAGTGGCATACAGCTACCTCTGTTTTTGTCTAAATAATTTATGAAATATTAACCTATTAAGCTTTGCTGTAGGGTAGAATATTTAGAGTACTGACTGCCCAGGTCTAAGAATGAAAATCCTCTTTCTCTTGAGCACAGTGCTGGTCACATAAGGGTACCCACATCAGCAAACTGCCACGGCAATGGGTGCACATAAAACTTGCATTTTCATGTGTGTTAATGGCATACTCAACAAGCTCCTCAGTGTGTACAACTATAGGAAAGACAAATCATATGCAAAGTTTATCCACCTGTTCCCTTCATTGCCCAATAACCTAGCTTCCATCTTATGGGAAAACACTGTTACTGAGGTTTTAGGTCCAGTAAGAACACCCAGTAATTTCACATCACTAAAGACTTGCATAAAGGCACTGAAGACTAAATAAAGAAACCTAAAGCACCACATCCTCAGAACAGTCCCAGCATTTAATAATGTGGGAAATCACTGACTTCAGAAGTATTTGAGCAATGAAAACATCATCCAGGAATATGTAGTGGATAAGAGACCTCAACAGCAGTGTGCCTGAGATTTGGTTTTAGAGGCACTGTGTGTGGGAGGGTATACAGCCAGAAATGCATAGCAGAAAGAAGGTTCAGAATAAAACTACATTTAAAAAAAAAGGGATATTTAAACCCCACTCCCTCCATGCCATAGCTGTAGAAGAGGGACACATCAGTTTAAAATTAAAAAGGGAAAAAGCTTCATAAGTCTTTCAGTTCTTTACTTGAACTAATACATTTGGGAATAAATTAAGACTGAGAGAAACAGAAGTGTTCACCTGGGCTATACTTACTAGGTAACTCTCCCGTGATGAGGCTTATCTGTCATCTACAACAAAGTAACACTTTTGCTGTTAATGAAGACAGCCCCTAGCTCAGAAAGTAAAGGCAGTTAAAAGCAAAAAAGCAATTTTATACATTACATCAACAAACCAGGGATAAAGAGTTTGCCATTTCTGAGATCTGATCAGTTGCACCTTTTGCAGGGTGACTTCAGCAGCTTAATGTCTCCCTGTGTGTCCCACCATCCCCCTCCCAGCTCTGTGAAACATGAGCACCAGCCAAAAAAAAAATCAAAAGGGCTTAAATGCCAAGACAAATGTAAAACTTTGGCTTATCTAAGCAGATCTTTCCCATTGTTCAGTTATATTAAAAATGCACAGTCTAAGGTGACTACCAGCTAGCCCTTTAAACACTGCAGAATGAAAAGTTAAGAATTAACACATATACATACACAAGTTATGCAATGTCTTTTTTTTTTCTCCCCCTTAAAGGGTGGTTAGTTTTTCCAGATACAGTGGTGGCTATGCCAGCTAATAATACAAACATTAGTATTTGTTTTAACAAAACAGAGATAAACATGTACAATACCTTCTAAAGGATATGAAAATATAATGTGTCACACTGGATTTCATAAAAAATTTAGAAACAAGTTATTTGCTCTATTGTAAAGTAAGATGCTTTTTTCCCAAGCTGATACATCTATTTTGTAATGACACATCTGCTGAAACCAGCATGGGAGCCCCAGATTTTACAGTTAAATGTTTAGCTTCATGCAATAGAAGCTGTTCCACTTAAAAAAAACAAAAACAACAAAACAAACAAACCAACTAATAAACCCACACATGGTTACCTTTAGTCTGAGCATAGAATTTTAGCAGTTTTACTGGATTCAATGAAATGACTGATCACCTTTAGTTAAGTATGTAAAACTTGGCAGGATGGGAGATAAAAAGACAGCTGGCCCTGTACCACCATAATAAAAATTGTGCAAGTCTGGATGATGCTATTCTTGAAAATATATTCTAGAATTCAGCTGAATTATTTAACTGTCAAATGTACCACATTCTGAGCAACAAAAAGGCAGGTTTTACTGTTTGAGCAGCTTGCACTGCAAGCTTGCAAGGAGGATCAATACCCACTAACTCAGGAATTCTGTACTGAATTAACCATGTGCTGGGATACAGAATGTGGTGGAGTTCTTGGTAACACTATCAACCCACAGCCTTTGCATATCTAAATTCAGCAAGGTAAAGGTATTCCAAATATAGATCTACTACGTGGCATGCTGTCTGCTGCAGTCAAGTGACCTGATGTATTACTTTAGCAGGGAATACACTGATATCCCTTGTTCTATTCTTCAGTGCAAGACTTTGCATGAGGCTGCCAAAAGATGACTCAAATTGTCATTCTGTTCTGAAAAATGGCCTTGGACTTCTGAGAGCCCTGGCTGGGGGACCCTCCAGGAGATCTCAAATCTTGTATTTATAGTAGCTGAAGTATGTGTAACACACACAACTAACCATCAGAAAACCAATTTTAACTTGGAAAGTTATAAAAATATATAATAATACTTGGAGGAAACAGCCTCCAGACAAGCTCCATACTGTGGATTTTTATTGACTTCCATCTAGTGCTACAAATTAAAGAGTAATAGCAGAGCTTGAGGGGAAAACAAAACACCAATCTTTTCAACAGTCTAACAAAGTGGGTTTGAGTTACAAATGCAGGGAGAGGCAGTTTTAGCAGTTAGCATTGAACAGCTGCAGAGAAGCAAGCTTAGAACAAAATTTAGTTCGATGCAAAGTTGTATTTCCAAATACCACATTGTTACTGCACTGAACTTGCAGTTTAAGGTCAAGGTTTATGTTACCAAGTTTTCACTTCTGAAGAGCTGGAGATGGAAAAATCTGAAACAGTATTTGTGGAGGCTTCCTCCAAGCTTTCCCACACAGATCTACACTCCTACAGTGTCTGGGGATTTTTTTTTTCCTCCCCCACTGCTTGGAGAAACTAAGTTTTCTACTTAGAGGTGAATATATTTCATAATAAACCCACCTTAACAGTGTCAAAGGGGTGTCCCACCAGCACACCAGCAGCACCTGAAATGAAATAATTGCCATGGTTATTACTCTGAAGTTTCTTCCTGGGTCTGGGGCTACAGTAGCCCAAGCAGGACCACTAGCCTGAGGTGTGAGTGCACAACATGGTTGGAAAACCAGTTAAAGAGCATCCTACCAAGTCAGGAGATAAGATATCTACAAATCAGTCCTTCAGGCCACTACCAGGTGCCTTTATGCTTCTCAGGAAGGCTCTGAGCCCCAGGCAGGGGCTGAGCTGTGTGACTACAGACTGTGCCACACCATATGGAATGTGCAGCCATGACTCCTGGCCTCAGCTCAAGGCAAGTCCAGCAGGCAGAAAATGCAGGTTTCCTCTAAAACACAATATTTCATGTACATATCCCTCTGTGCAGGCACAGAAAACACGTGAACATCTCTGAAGGCAGCAGAACATTAATGCTCTCTGCCTACAGCCTTTCCAGACACAGCAGCAGCACCTGCAGAGGAACCACACGTTACTGAAAACCTTTACTTTATTCTAGCATCAAAGGACTTTTTAGAAGCCACATGCAGGCCTATTAGTTACACCAATCTGAACACAGGCATTTTGCACACACAGGCTGGAGCAGTGAATCCTCTGGCCCTGCCTTCTGTGACCCAGCAATCCCCAATGACCGCTGACAACAGCGAGAGCTACAAGAGCACCGTCCGCGCACCTTCCCACGTCCCTGGAGGAGAGCTGCCCTCCCTGTCCCGGGCAGCAGCACACGGCCTGTCCCTGGATGGGGCAGCCCAGGTTGTTTAAGGCCAGCACGGCACCAACACAGCCCAAGATAGAAAAACAGCAATGCGCACTGTGCTCGGCACGGAAAGGCCAGCGGGGGCTGACCCCGAGGGAACCCCGGCAAGGCAAGGAGCACCAGGATGAAAAGAGAGACGCTGAAAAAAGGAATTTAAAATGTGTTTGCCAGGTTGGCAAGAAAAACAGCGTGCGGAAATACCCGAAAAGACGCGAGAATAAGTCTCCTGAACACAATTTAATAACTACTAAATATAGCAGGCGGCAGGCCGGCCGCAGACGCGCGGGGAAGCGCAGGACGCGTGTCCGTGTTCGCCCCTCTCCATCTTAAAGCTGCCCAGGGTCGCTGTGCTCAGATCGGGGTTCCCGACCTCCCAGCTGTCCCTGTGCTCGCCCCACACCCCCATCCCCATCCCCCGCTCCTTCCAGCCCCTCGGGCAGCCCCCGGCGCTGCGGCGCGGCCGCGGAGGGCTCGGTGCGGACCCCGGCACCGGGAACCCCGAGAGCCTCCCCCGCCCGGGCTCGGCCCTGCTGCAGCGGGGGCCGCGCTCATCGCCCCGGCACCATCCTCCGCTCCTAAAATAACAGCGCCGCGCCCAGCCCTGCCCGCCGACCTGCCTGCCTTTCTTCCGCATTTTAAAAACATTTCGCTCTTTCCTCTTCTACGCCTCTTCTCTATTTCCTACCTTTTTATGTTTCTCCCCTTACTCCCCTCTCCCTTTTCCAGCTATTTTTTTTGCCTTTTTTTTTATTATTACTACTCTTTTCCTCTCACCCCCTTCTCCCTCTCTTTCCTTTCCCCTTTTTCTCCCCTTTCCCCACCATTTTTTAATGATTATTTTTCCCCCCCGCAGACCCCGACGCTCACCGCCAACGCATCCCGCCAGGAAATCCAACGCCATGCCGGCAGCGTGGGCCCTGCGCCGCCGCTCCGCGCTCTGCCGCTGCGCACCCCCCGCCCAGCCCTTTTACCCTTGCGAGGGGCCGGGCCGCGCCTCCGGGGGCGGGGGCCGAGGGACAACTCCCCCCAGGCCGCCCCCAGCACTGGCGGCTGCGCGGGGGCGGCTCCCGGCCGGGGGCGTGATGGAGATGCCGGTGCCGGGAGTGCTGAGAGCGCGCTTCCCTTCGGTACCTCCGGCACCTCCCTTTCCCCCGCCTTCAACCTGTCACTTCTTTCTCTGCGACGGCTGCATAATGAACCAGAAGGAAAGGCTGAAAAAAATTTGGGAGGCTGGGGAGGTGGTGGTTGGAGGGTGGAGTGGGTAGAGCATCCCTCTTGTTGAGCATCAGTAGCACCTCGGTTGTTTTGGGTGCCCGGGGAGGCTGTCCTGGGGGGGTCTTGCTTCCTGGGAGGGGCATCCCTGGGTGCTTGTGGTTGGAAAGCCTGAGGAGCTGATAGCATGAGGCCTTTGGAGAGGATGCCCCCTTCTAACAGGGGTAAAATGCCTGCCAGATCTGTTATGAGGAAAGGCAGGGCTGTTCAGCCTGGAGACGAGAAGGCTCCGGTGAGACCTTCACAGGACAGCTTGGGTTGGAAGGGACCACAGTGGGTCATCTTGTCCAACCTTCCTGCTTAAGCAGGGTCACCCCAGAGCATGTGGCATAGGATTGCACCCAGATGGTTCTTGAGTACCTTCACTGAGGGGAAACTCCAGACCGTTTCCAGGAAATCTGTTCTGGTCTGTAGTCACTGCACAGTAAAGGAGTTCTTCTTCATGTTCAGGTAGACCTTCCTGTGCATCGATTTCTGCCCATTGTCTTTTGCTCAGCACCACCAATACGAGCCTGGGTCCATCTTCTTGACACCCTCCCTTCAGATATTCGTAGACATTGAGTCCCTTCTCAATGGTTTCTTTTTAAGGCTTAGCAGGCCCAGCTCCATCAGCCTAAGATGTTCCTGTTCCTGGATCAACTTTGTTGCCCTTTGCTGACTCACTCCTGGAGCTCCATGTCCCCCTTGTATGGAGCAGCCCAGGGCAGGACACAGCACTCCAGGGCTGGGTAGAGGGGTAGGATCACCCTCCTCAGCCTGCTGGCAATGCTCTGGAACATGTTGTCCGAGAAACTGTGGGTGCCCCATCCCTGGAAGTGCTCAAGGCCAAATTGAATGGCACTTCAAACCACCAGTTCTAGTGAGAGGTGTGTGTCCCTGCCCATGGCAGAGGGGTTGGAACTGGGTGGTTTTTGAGGTCCCTTGCAACCCAAACCATTCTATGGTTCTATTACCAGACTCTCCCCCAGAATATTGTCCCAGAGAGGGGAGGAAGGGTTGCACCAGCAGATATGGGCCTTGTGCTAAATGCTGACCCCATGGCACAATGGGAAGTGTGGGAATGAGACCCTGTCTTTGGGGGTCAAAGCCACAAACAAGTAGCCTGCTGCCCATGGGGCTTTGCAGAGCCCTGGATCTCAGTGTTACACAGCACTGCTGCACTTCACCCTGCTCGAGGGGCCTCTCCCTCCCCGCAGGCTTTTCTTGTTCTGCATTAATTCTGCTTTCCTGCTAACATTGCCTGGCTTCAGGGTGCCCTGATGCCAGAGTGCTTAAATGGGGAACTCAAGCTGTTGACAGTTTGAAAAGGGAGCCCTGTTTAAGCTGCTCGTTATTTCTGCAGGCAATGTCTGAGAAAGGGGAATACCAGCGGCCTAGAACAATAAGTAGCCTATTCCAGCTTTGCTTAGAGTAACAGGATCTTCTTCAGGGCCTGCACAGTCAAAATTAATTTTAGAGGGTAAATTCCAGAAGCAGAATGTAAAAGCAGATAGGTGGATTTTTATTCCCTTTTTTTTTTTTTTTTATTGCTTTCCATGGTATGGCAGGTGTTTTTTTTAGGTGTTGCAGCTCCATAAAAAAAATCAATAAAGTCTTGCAGTGGAATAACACATTAAAAATCAATCCAGCTTTTACCTTCTGTGCAAAGAAAGCACACAAACAAATGAACAAAGACAAGGATGCTTTCAAAGAGGTCTGAAACTACTAGTAGAAGAAAAGAAAAATGAGCATCTGTCCCAGATTAAGCAGCTCTTGGACTATCATTACAATTAATAAGTAGACAAGATGTAAATGCAAAACATTCAATGAATCCCTGACATTACCCGTATCTTCCAATCCAATGCTCATTTGGGTTCCTTCTCATCTCTAAAGCCCATCAAATCGAATCAAGCACCAAGGTGTTTCTAGGATGCTTTGAGTTCCCTTGTTCACATACCTGCCCTACCTGGGGATGACCAGCTGGTACTAGAGAGCAGGTAGATGGGCTGGTCCTGCCCTCTGACACAGCATCAATGGCTTTGGGAGCTGCCCACTCCTGCTCCATCACCCACCTCCTAACAGGAGCCTGAGGTTTTACTGCACTCACACATCTACAGACAGTACTTGAGACCAGACAGAAATCCCTGACCAGTTGTTTTTCCTTAAGCATTTTATGCAAGTATAAGTGGAAGTGAGTTTCTGTGGCTCTTGTATACCCTGGATCCATGGGGGAAGCCACAACCATGTGCAGAATTTTGTAGGTGAAAATCCAGATGTTATGGGTCTCTGTCTTGTAGCACAAGGCTTGGAAGGATCAAGGTTGAAGGATCAAGGATCAAGCTTCACCTAAAAGGTTCCCATTTTTAATCTGTTATTCAAATCCTCTGATCTCCCAAGCAATCTGCCTCAGAGGAATTGCCTTCTCTACCAGAAGTGGTTTTGTAATTCTAATGTTTGCTCACAGTTGCCAGGGAAAACATTTCCTCTCTCTTTCTGGGCACTTCTAGGTTATCTGAAGATGGTTTCAGTCTTAGTCTTTTCTTCTCTGAATTATATTAATAATTATCTTCTGATCTCTGAATCTTCTTAGCTCCTCTTTCTTCAGCTGTTGTGGAGTTCCTTGAACCAAGCCCTAAGGTCTTGCTGAGTGAGCTCTGGGAGATTACCCTGGGTATTTACATGAACAACTCTTGTTCATGTATCTGAATATGAGATCAGATATTCACAAGAGACATAACATAAAACATAACATATAACATATAACAACACATAACAGATAACATGTAGCATATAACATGATATGATATTGTTTACTTATGGGCAGCCTGTGACACATGATGTGTTCCAGGTCCCTTCTGGTGGATCAGCTGTGTGCCACAATGTTCCCTACCTTGACCTTGCAGGTTTTTTCTGTAGTCATTCCTAGCTGCTCATGCTAAATTGCTTTTTCCAGATTGTATTTCCAGTTTGTCAAGATCACTTGAATTCTAATCCTGCTGTTGATGTTTGTGCAGCCCCTCCCAGGTTGCTGCAATCTCCCAAGGCCTGTCTTGTTCCTGTATGCTTGAGCTGTTCCTAATAAGCTTTATTTAATTTTACAGAATGTTTTATTCAATGCTACTGAATCCCATTGGAGCGCTTCAGAGGGGTGGTGGCCGCTTTATGTACTGGTGCAGAGAACATCAAGGGCTCATTGGTACAAAGTCTGAGATGTCCAGGGCTGGTTCACTAAGGCATGAGCATGGCTTTAGTCCCACTGGGGCCTTTGTCTTTTGTTAGTTTTTTTCTTGCTTGGGGTTTTGTTTTGTTTTCAGTTCGAGTTACGCTTGCGAGGCAGCGCTGTGTAAATGTGGATGAGTTTATTAGTCTTGTGTGTGGGTGGGACAGTGAGTCAGTAGAGATGCTTGTACTTGTGTGATAAATGGAAGGAAGTATTAGAACTCTTACAGCTGGGTAGTACTTGTTAGATCAAGTGTTTTGAATATTCATCCAGGGTCATATGTGTGCAGTATAGGTATGGTTTTGGAGAGGACACCTAACCTGACACTGAAGGCAGATTTAATGGTTCTCCTCTTCCCTCAGCCTGTTTTCCTAGATTTTTCAGAAGCTGTGTCTGATCTTGTGTCTGCTTTGTTGATGTGTAATGCCTCTGGCTCAGAGTGTGACTCAGATGCCTGTTGGGACCCTTGTGCCCTTCAGGCTCCATGGATTAGGCTCAGCTGTGACTGCCTTCCTTCTCATTCTGCTAAGGCTGTTCCAAACACAACTTACAACTGCTGGGATGCATCCCCTGGAATGCTGGAGTGAGGGGTTGTGCTTTTCCTGCTGTTTTCTTCTTTGTCAGCACTGAGCTTCTCCCCTGCATGGCAAAATGTGGGCCCCTCAAATAAAGCAGGCAGAAAATAAAGAGCCCAGAGCAGCTTGGGAAACATATAAAGTCTACCAGCATGTACAGCAGCTGCACTGCTGTGTGTCTGACAGAAAAGGTTATAACTAAATCTAAGTTAAGCTTCAAAAAACCTCTTACCTTTGTCCCCTTTGTCTTTTAGGTGGAAGAGGCATTGCAGAGGATGCTGGAGGGGTGAGATAGCAGAGGAAATTTCTCCTCATTCCTCTGTCAAGAAGTGACCCTGTTGGCCACCTGCTGTCCTCAATAGCACACAGAGGAAAACTGTGAGAAGGTGCCACCAAACTGAAACCTGCTCAAGAGGATCAGGAGACTAGGGAATGGAACAGAAAAAGGCAGAGAGCACAGTGTGACAGAACAAACACTGCAGGTAAGTATAACATGAAACAGTGGGGCACAATGAAGTAGGAAAGGAACAAAAATGTGGAGTTGTGATGAACTCGTGGAAATTCTGGCGGCAGTGGCATGCAATAAAATATACATTGTTGACTCAGGTGTTACCAAATCTTTCTGTTTGCTTGTGAATTTGGCATCAACAATTGGCCACTTCCCAGTAGAAAGGTCCCACTACAATGTGGAGGGTGGTGGATGAGAAAGCGTCCCCTTTGCTCCCTAGAGCTTTGCTGAGGCTTGGCCAGCTCTGGGACCACCTTGCATGGGAATTCTCTTTCATACAGCCTTGGGCCCTCAGACCCTTCCTTAACTTCTAAGGTTAACTGCTGCATCATCACAGCTTCAGCTGTCATTGTGTTACCCAGAAAAATGCATCAGTTTCTCTTTCTATTTTGAGCCATGTCTGGATTTTGAGCTTCTTCCTAGCACCTTCTTTGGTTCCCCGAATGACTCTTCAAAGTCTCTTTGTGGCAGCAGCTCGCTCTGTGTGCCTCATGTTATGTGAACATGGGTGGCATTCAGACCATGTGCAATGTGAGCATTGTGTTTATAACAGCAAACTGCTTTGAAGGAAAACTTTGCATTTCCCAGAAGCTGCACAACCAGACTTGATGATTGAGTGCTTTACAGAATGGCTGGCATCTAAAGCAGAGGCAAATGAATCCAAGTGGTGAAATGAAAGAAACATTGGGGCACATTGTACATAGGAAACAAGCAGGCACCGAGATGCTGTACAGAAGCACCCCTTTGTCTGAAAAATAATCTCCAGGTGAATTCACTGGGTACCTTTGTGTGGGTTCATTTTCCTTGTCCATTTTCCAGGTCCATTTTCTTTGTTTTCCTAAACATTCTCATGTTTGCTGTCCTACTTGTTGTTTGCATTGTCCCACTCGATGTTATTGAGTCAGATCTGTGGGATACTCCAGAACCTCTGGATGCTGCTGTACTTGAAGGCACAGCAGCTAAGGCATTATTCTCAGGGGACTAGATGCCTTTATTATCCATTAACTTTATGACCTTGGGTGGCTTTAAGGTATTCTCTGATGTCATTATCCCACTGGCTTCAAAGACACTGTATATCATGTTGAAACTTCCCAACCTGATAAAATCCCTTGATAAGAACTGGTGCTTCAAAGCATGAAATGTAACTGATGCAGTTGGAAAAGAGCTGAGTGCTGCTGAAACAGAGCTGCCTTGCTTATAGATCTGCTGATGGGTAGGGGCTTTGTGATCCCCCAAAATGTCCTGGTCAGGGTCCCAGCATGTAAGGCCTCTTCTGTTCCCAGGGAAATCACGGCAGACAAACAACTGTCTTGGCTAATACCTGAAATGCTGATCTTGTGAGAAGCAGAGGATGAGGTGCTGGGGGACAGGAGTGGCTTAGTATGCTCTAAGCTGTGAGGTTCCCTGAAAAGTTTGGTCTAGCCCCAACTTTCCATGCTTTATCCTGGTAAAATGGAGATATTTTTATTACAGGGAACACATACTCTCGGGAAAGCCTGCCCCTCTCCAGTTTAGGCAGAATTGGCCAAGTTCTGACATGCACCTTCTGCTGTTTGTCTCAGCCTCTGCTGCATGTCTGTGTGGATTAGTTTGGGTTACTGGTCTGTTGGAGAAGAGAAAGAAGCATAACCTGCACACTAAACAGTCCACAACATTTATGTTCATTCTGAGGAGGAATCTATCCCTGTTCATAGTCAGTTGTCTTGTGCTTTGTTTGAAATACAAAACCACAGCAAACCCCTGGGTGCTTCCCTGGAAGCAGATGAGAAATGAACAGACCAAAAAACCAGAAAAAGCTGCCTTTAGGCATTAGTCCAAAGTCTTTTCCTTGGCATTGTCTTTGTTTTGAAAGATCATGCATACTTTGGGGTTTTTTTAACTAAACTGCTGAGTTTTCTCCTTTTCTGTCATTTTTCTGGTCAGCAAGAAGTCTCAGAGAGGGCAGACCCACACACGCCCATGCTGAGTTTTGTCTCCTCTTATCACAGGTCCCATCTTTGTCACTGGCCTGTGATAGTACTATGATGGCTAAGAAATTATAATTACTTTTTAATGTGTATTTGAGCAAAGACCTGAGTCCAAAGTACTTGAAGTATGACAAGGACTATGTTCTCTTATATTTGCTGCAGGTGGAGAAGGTTTCTTAGCTGCTGGCCTTCCTTGGAGAAGGCCAGAAGACTCTGCATGCCCATGCAACCAGTGACACTGAGAGCAGGTCTCCAGCAGAACCCAAATGCTATTTAGCATCACAGTGTGAAGATGCCAGGGACCACGAAGAGGCATGCTGAGATAAGAGAGTGGGCACTGAGTCCAGTCACCTGAGCTAATAACTACCAGCCCAGCAGCTTTACCCATCTTTCCTCTGCATGTTACTCAGTCACTCAGCAAATACACTTGTGATTGGTCACAGTGAGCAAAAACTGTTGGGAAATCATTCAGGAAAGGAAGATAAAAGCTCAGTAACTGGCATCTTTATAGCATTTTTCCAGCCTGAATTTGCAGACAGTATAACCTGAGCCTCAGGCTGTTTCTGCAAGGTAAAAAAGCGCAATTATGCCTATTTTGTAGATAAGGAAACTGGTAATACTGATTTGGCCGAAGGGAACAGGAGGCAGAACTAGGAGAACGATCTCCTTTGCCTTCCTTAGGCTTTGTTTTTAAGTTACCCTGTTCTTATAGGAACCTTCCTGTGAGGCTAATGGCTTTTCACTGCCAACAGGTATAAAAATATACTTTCAACATCACGTATTTGAAATCCTCTGGCACAAGCTGTATTCACATGCAAAGTCAATGGCTGGGAGACAAGGTGTCCAGCTAAATCTAAATCTATGCTAGGCTATTTAACAGAGTAGGCATACAGCCACTAAGGTTTATGTCTGGACCATTTTTTAATATGTTGGCCTGTCTTGAAGGCAGCTTCCTGCTGGGTCATTTGTGGGCTTCCAATTGTTACATGGAACGTAGCTGTTGCAACAGCTTTATAGCAAAGACACCCATTTCTTGTAAACTGAAAGAACAGGCTTGGCAGGATGACCACTGTGCTTCTAAAGAAACTTCCTATTAACTCTGGCAAGTGGACAAATAAGGCAGGTAAGTGAGACTGTGCACTTCCTATGATACTCAGAGCCAGGTACTGTTAGTACTGGCATCTGAGTACTCTTTGTTAAGGTTAAGAGTGCTCCTGAAAAAGGCTATGGAAACTTCTGGCTTAGATTTTGATTTTTCTCCTGGTTGGGCCAATGGAAAAAGTCAGGTTAATGTTGGAGGCAACTTAAGACTGAACACTTGCTGCTGAAATGAGTCTATATCTGCGCTAGGACAGTGCACACTGCTTGCAAAGATTGGTGGCAGAGATCCCTGAATTAGTATTGATAAAGTTAGGATGGGTATCAGAGGCTGTTCATCCCCCCCCCACCCCCAGCCCCCAACAAGAACATGGGGTTCTTCTCCAGCATTAAACTTGCTTTGTAGCAGTATTTTAAAGGGACACACTTTGCCTTTCAGTTGTTTTCTATTTCTGCAAGATAAAATTCCTCAGTATATATCCCCTCTCAACATAAGCTCATTATAATGCTGGCATTTAGAAAAAGTTCTCTTTTCTGAACTCTTTGGTGCCAGGTTTTTCAGTTAAGTAACCCTTTCCCATGTGACTTTAGCAGCTGATCTCAAAGTGCCAGACAATAATGCCTTATAGTTCTAGAGCTGAGTTTTCTTTCTAATTTCCAAGTAGCTCTGACGTTGTTAAGTCATATAAAATCAGCTAGTTATAAAGGAAGGAGACCATTGGCTAGTCAATAATGTAGTGTCTCATAGATTTTTCACTAGTGTAAAGCAGAGATCTCAAGGAGACACAGTTCGGGAATATTGCAAAAAAAGATACAGACACAGACACAGACTCTGGAGAGAGCACTGATAGTGCACCAGCAGCATCAATAAATAGATTGGGAGCTTGTCTCTGTTCCTACTACAACAGCTGTGTTTTCATGTCTAACACCTGAGGTGCCTCTGCTGAAAAGGTAGAGACTTGCACATTGACATCATCTTGAAATAAAGAGTACTTTATTGCTTGGTGGGAGGGAAAAGCAGGCCAGGAAGGTGAGTGCCTCTCTCTGCTCCTGGCTCTCCAAGCCTGCTGCCAAGTCACTGACCACATCCTTTGTGCATTAAATGTGCAAAAAATGTGCAAGAGGTTGGAAAGTGGCTCAAAAAGCAGTCAGAAAGTCAAAACAGTCCTGACATCCCCTACCTCCATCACAGCAAGGAGCTCTTTTGCAATGCCAGCAATGTAGGCTGGCATAAAATCCTTCGAGAACTTGCTGTGGTGGTGCACTGTCAAACTTCCTCTTTCTTACTGTGCAGCTGGGGGTGATGTGATCAGGGCCTCCCAGTAGCTGAAGGGAGCCTGCAGGGAAGAGGGGGAAGGGCTTTTTACGAGGACATGTGGCAGCAGGTCACAGGGGAATGGATCCAAGGTGAAAGGGAGTAGGTTTAGATTAGATATTAGGATGAAGTTCTTTGCTGTGAGAGTGATGAGGCCCTGGCACAGGTCACCCAGAGAAGTTGTGGCTGCCCCATCACTGGGAGTGTTCAAGGCCAGGCTGGATGGAGCCCTCATCAACCTGGTCTAGAGTAAGGTGTCCTTGTCCACAGCATGAGGGTTAGAACTAAGTGATCTTTAAAGTCTCTTGCAACCCAAACCATTCTATGATTGCATGATTCTGTGGTTTTGGGGAAAGATCTATGTAACACTTTAAAAAATTTCCAATGTATACATAATTTAACAGGGGTGTTTGTGTAGGATGAGTGCTAATATTGTTACTTCCACCTTTTCCCATTATTTACTCCTGAACAGAGACTTGTGGCTCTCTGAGAAGTGTCTGGATCCTTGCAGTGTCTTCATGGCAGTGGACACACCAGTTATGCTGATGAGAAGATTAGGTATAGGGAGATGGAATGACTTGCCTAAAGCTAGACAATCTGTGACTTCTTAAATTATTGCAATCATCTTCAGTCTTCTTGGAAATGTACCATTTTCCCTCCCCTTGGGAATGTGTGTAGAAACATTACAACCTCATTTCAGCTTTCCAGAGGTAAAATCACGTATCATTTATACCTGATGCATTTGCCAAGAGTGGTTTCCTTACTGCTTCTGTTTGTTTTGCTGCGAGATTCCTGCTGTGAGTTCTCATGTCCCTGGAATTATTGTTTTTTCCTTTAGTACCTGAGATAAAGGACAATGAGCTGCTTTGATTTGAAAATCCATAACACAGCTGGAGCCAGGAAGTTCCACCCCCCATTCCACCCCCACCACTCAAGCCAAGAGCCAGGCTCTGCCAGCTCAGCACTGCTGCTGTCACTCTTTCCTGTTCTGCAATGTGCAAACAGCCTGGTGACGTAGCGGGGTAACGCTGTTTGAACAGTCTCTGCAGTCAAGGATTTTTCCAAAAGAAATTGGACAGGAATTGATGGATGTGCATGTGAGTGCAGTATTGCACAGTGCAGGTGGGATGGAAAATGGTACATGTTATGGCAGGAAGTGAGGAAGGAGCATTTTCTCAGCAAACCTGGCTGGATGAGCTGGCAGGTGGTGGCAGAGCTGAAAGAGGACAGGCTCTGCAGGACGGATGGAGTTGGTAAAATCCTGTGAGTGAGCTGTGGAAGATGGCGGTAAAAGGAGGCCCCTGCTATTTTGTCTCACCTCATGATGCTGTTTGACACTGATTGCCTGCCTAAAGGCTCCCTTCCCACCTTTCCTTTTGCTTGTACCAATCCACTAGACCCTCTGCCACTTTGCTGTGGAGCAGCTCTCTCTGCCTGGGTGGGCAGACAGCTGCCTCCTCCTGTGAAGCAAATGGAGTGTTTCATCCATCACACACTGGGCAAAATTAGCACCTTCCTCACTTTTTATCACTCAGTTTCATGATTTCCTGCAGATTGCTTCATATTGTCAGATCTGTGGTTTTATCTGACAACACCTTCCATGCTCTGCTTTCTCAAAACCTCCTGTGAAATTGGCCCATTTGGAACAAATTGCTCTTGAACAGTTTGCTACTGGAGGAAAGAGCTTGTGACTTATTTCTTGTGGAATCCTATCCCTTGTGCAGGCTCAAAATATGTTTGGTGTGTGATCTCCTAGGGCCTGCTTTGAGAAGACCACCTAGGTTAGGACCAGGCACTTTCTCTCCTCCCTGCATAGACATGAACCATGGTGTTTATTTGCAAGCTAGACCAACAGTGATCTTTGGATCTGCAGTCCTTGGACACTGTGTCAAAGTGGGATGGGAATGATTAATATTTCATCTTGGAGAAATGCCTGATAACTCAGGATTTCTTTGGGATGGATTTTCTGGACTGTCTCTATTGACCTGTAGCACTGGGGGACCTGGTTCTAGTAAATTAATGAGGCTGGTATGTCTCTGAAATCTAGGGAAGAGAGGATGGAAGAGGAAGCTCCTTCAGAAGAAGAAGAGTGAGACTTCAAGGACTCTGTCTCTGGGAGGAGTCCTGGTAAGGGAAGTTGAATTGTTGCCTTGAGGGTCCCTCTCTTCCACAGGGAGTTGGTCTGTGCTGTTTGGAGCGTGCCAGCAGTAACACAGGCTTCATTTCTCAGATGGGGTTTCCTTCACACAGGATTACACCTTCCTCAATACTTGCTCTCACCTGAGCACTTGAACCCTTGTGTGGGGCTCCCCTTCCAGAAGACTCTTGCCTTGCTGCCATCACGTGGTGGCCAGGCTGGGCTTGGCAGTGGATTTTATTTTCCCCTAAGTCCTGACTGCACAGTGGGAGCAGAGAGAACTGCAGTGGTGACTGTTTGGTTGAGGCTCATGTTACTCTGCTAAGCCCTGTTTAGGCAGATGTCCCTGAAGCAGCTCTGTGTGTGCATTCCTCCAGAGCTGGCTGTCCCAGTGATACCTTCATGGGGCAAGGTGAAACTGTTCAAGCACCAAAATATTCTTCTTTCATATGGACACCTTCTGAATGACCTCTGTTTGTAAAGCAATCCCAGTCAAATGGAAAACCTGACCTCTCCTGGTGCACCCCACTGAAGCGACCAAAACCGTTATCAAAAGGTTATGGAATGAGATTCCTGCTATATAAAGCAAGTGACATTTTGCTAGAAGCATTGGTGTGAATTGATGTAAAAAAAAAAATAAGCAAAGGATTAATTTTCTTTCACAAAATGAATGAGATCGAGTTGGTTGGGTTTTTTTTTATAGTCTCAGAAGATTTCATGAGGAAGATTCCTTCTGAGCTGTTCAGCTCAGCTAAAGAAGGTAGGAATTTTGCTTGGTCTTTTGATATTTCATGGAAAATACTAATTAGCCCCAACACTTTAGTCAGCCAGTGCAAAATGCCAGCCAGCCTCTATTTTGCTGATTCTATTTTGCTCATTCTTGCTGATATGGTACCAGTCACTGCAATGTGTAGAAAAATCCCACCCCCCATGTGCTTCCAGGCTGCCCCCTCACAGGGGACTCTGTCCTTGTCTCTGTGTGTCACTGACACAACAGGTCCCATACCTGGTTCTGCTGCTGGAGGGGTCCTGCAAGGACAGCAGCAGAATGGGATGATGCAGAAGAGGAAATAACAGATTTCCCTGCACTTGGCATGCACAGACTGTTGATGAACCATTAATAACTCCTGTAGGGACACCAGGTACAACAAGGAAGAGCTACTAAATAACCCAGTGTGGTTTTGCAGCTACATTGCTGCCTCTCTAGATAATATTTTACTTCTGGTTTTAAGTTTTTGCTGTCCTTGCATGATGTTAAACTGGAATAATCTGTTCTCTTCAGCACAGAAAGCATTCAGGGAAGGATGCATGAGAAATCACCGGAAGCAAGTTAATAAAAATACTTTCATATTCAACTCCCAGAAACTCTGTGCCCTTACACAGAGCTTTGCTATATGTCACTGGCATAGCAGCCCCAAAACACATGCTTCAGTGAGAAATATATTCTTGGAAAATGTGCAGGAAATGGCACTGGGTACTGAAGTCCTCAGCTCCCCTGTAAAGCTGACTCAGGGGGCAGCAGCCGTGAAATTTTCTTTTCCCTGTGCTGCCAATGTACCTTGGCTCTGTCCCGGGAAAACCTCTACAAGAGGGGTAAAATTCAGGTCACGGCTTTGCAAGCCCTTCATTGCATCAGAACTTTAGTTTCCAGGGTCTCTGTGGGCAAAGCTTAACCTCCCACACGTAGATGAGGCACCCTTTGGTAACGGGACTGTTGTGCAAAAACAGGGATTATGACATTTCCTTGAACTCTTGGTTCCCTTTGGTCAGCAGGTCTCTCTACAAGAAGCTGACATTGGAAAGGGGGTTAGGAATCTGAGCAAGAAATTAAGAAGAGCTGCTCCAGGGGCTGAGAAAACCGTGCTGCTGCTGTCTGAAATAGAAGCACATACTCTGGATGTGGTTAGATTAATTACTGGGGTTCACAATTTGTATATATAATGAGTGGGTAATAATCCATGGGGGTCGATGTAGAAGTTAGGGTCAGCTTCATGCATCAGGAAAGTCAAGAAAAATGGCTTGGTAAAGGCAGAAGGAATTTCCATTAATGGAAAGGGTGTGTGGTCCATCAGAAGGAGAAAGAGTGGGCTGGGATAGGGGAAGGAGGAATCCTGCAAATGGCCACAAATGCAGCATCTCCGTGGCACAGGCCAACAGTGTCCTCTGGCAAACGAGTGTGCAAAGCTGTCTTGTGGGGCTAGTAAGTACAGCAGGGCATGGCCCCCTCACAGCCAGCCTTACCCTGCGAGTCACCACCCCTCGGGATTTTCCAGGCAAAAGGACACTGGGAGCAGCAGCCTTGGTGCAGCATTTCAGGGCTTCATGGGATTATTTATTCACTGTGTTCCTGGAACAGTTCCAGGCTTCCCAGCTCCGCCACCGGTGTACAAATTCATCAAGTACCCACAAGGCTCACAATCCCCAGAGGCAAGGGCAGCCTGTGGGAAGGTGATTCATATTACAAACCAGTGTCTCCGAAGGACTGGCAGGGCTCTGGGAAGACCGAACTGGATCCTCGTCCCTTCCCTTCCTCCCCAGCGCTCTCAGGGTGACCACGGCAGCAGCCGCACTCTGCATGGATTTCATTGCTGGGGCCATCGGAGGTAAATACATGGATTAGTGCTTGTTGGACAAAGCAGATAGCTGTGTTTCCTTCTAGTTCAGCTGGAGAGCAGGTCTCAATAGCAGAGCTGAGAGTCTTTTGATAGGGGCTGCTTGTTAAGAGTGTGTTCTTCCTTATTAAGTGGGAAATGACATCAGAGCAGGTTCACAGAGCTGCTGGCGAGGCAGTGCTGCAGCTTGGTAAGCTGAGGTCATTGCCTGCGGTCTCCTCGAGTCTGATTGCGGTGGGACAGGGTGAAACTAATAGGAAGAGACAGAGTGTAATAGGTTTTGCGCAGATACAAACCGACTTGTACAGCCCTGACAGCGAAACCCTCACATGTCTGGCATCGAGGGGTCCCAGCAGGCTGCTGGGATGGTGGCTCTGGGGGGCTGAGGATGTGATTTGTGGGACAGGAGGGGAGGAAGCACAGTGCTCTTATTGCATTCAGAATGGCTGGATGAACGCCCTTTGCATTATCTTAGGTTAAGATGTATTTGCAGTTGTGATGGTGATCTCAGTGCAGGCGAGCCAGGGAGCAGGCTTTGATCTGGGAGAAAGTAGGTTAGCTGTATATAAAAAAAGTAACAGGAGAGAAGTGTGATTAAATTCTAGACATTTTTAGAGCATGTACTGCTCAAACCCGTCTTTGTTTTAAACGACAAAATTTACCTGTTGGTCTCAGTTCTTCGCTGAAATCTCGTTAGATTTAGTGGAGTATGCAAGATAGTATATACCTATATATATCTATTTTAAAAAATATGTATATAAAGAAACAAACAAACAAACATATTAAAATATAAATAAATAAATAAATAAATAACAATAAATACTACAAGAAAAGCCTTTGGGTCACCAGTGACAGAAAGGCCAGGTAAACCTACCAGGTGGCTGAGACATCCAGCCCAAGCCTGAATAACACTCACATTGACATTCACTGAAATTTGACATTTTACCTCACCAGGAACAGCCTAAGGTCCTGCTGCCGATGTGTTTGTCCTGGGAAGGACCATGCTGAGTCACCCTGCCCACTAATTGCTCATCATGTGCCAGTGGGGGGAGATTTGGCATCTCAGCAGCATCCAGCCCTGGAGGTGCCTGTTGTGCCTGTGCTTGGGTTGTTGGTCTTCCAGGGGTGTTGGGAGACACTTCATGGGAGTGGAGGATATAACCAGCCCCACCATGATAGTTTGTCTTTCTCCTGCTCTTTCCCTTCTGACCTCAGAGTCCCCTGTGGAGAAGGAAGCCCTGTCCTAGGGCTGGCAACGGGATGTCCTTCCCAGAAGGATTAACCAAACCTCTTCTCAGGCTTCGTGTTCATAGTGGGGCAGAGATGATTGCATTTGTTGCTTGGATTCCTTTGCTTTTTTAGCACAGTTTGAGACAGGTCACTTAAGGACAAGCTTCTTTTGCAAGGGAACATGGAGAGCTGAAAACGGAGTTTGAACATGGCCATTCACCTTGGTTTTCTGCCCTGGCTCCCATGCAAAGGCAGGGTTTGTGCTGTGACCCGCTGTCCAGGCTCCAGCATCCTGTTCTGCCTGGCCATGCAGCAAGAATCTCCCCTGTGTGCCCTGGACACAGGCTCAGCCTGAGGGGATGCAGGCTGTGGAGATCCAGCTGAGACCAGAAAAGTCTTTGCTTGTTGTAAGGCACTTCACTGACCTCAGCCTGTAAGAGAACAAGATGTTCCATCCTGTCCTCTATGTCCAGCTCAGAGCTTTTCTAGGAGGGATACTGCAACTTCTCACAGGCTGGCAGAGGTGGGAGCTTGCCCACAGACACATGGGAGCTACCTGGGCAGGGCTTCTGAGGCCATCATCCTTCCCCTCAGATCGGATAGCTCCAGGGGTTGGACATCTATCCTGCAAGAACTGGGATGGTTTTGGTGCTGAGCTTGTTTTGGGGTTTATGTTTGCTAGAGCTGAAGCAGTTTTCATGTTTCTAAGGAGTCTGTGAATGCAGCTAAGGAGCATCAAGCAAGTTGAGGCAACATAAAAAATAAGAGTTTCTGTTTAGTAAATTACACTCTAGAGACCTAGATCTATTTTCAGAGTGTCATGGCTTAAGCATGTCTGAAAAACAGCAGAAGTCATGCCCATTTGAATTCCAGCCTCTGGCTGCCTCAGGCAGCTGCAGAAATACTGTGCATCACCTCTGGGCAATGGATTCTGTGGCAATGAGATAAAAAATCTCAGCATCTTCAGCCCAAGAAACAGTGATCTGCTCTGGCTCCAGACAGAAAAAACATGAGAGAAACATGCTTAGTGACTGTGGAGACTTCCTATAACCAGCAAACGTGGCTGGATGTTTTAGGAAGCAGTTCTTCCTGGCCAGTAAAATTGAGCAGAAGGTTGGACTAGAGACCTCCTGAGGTCCCTTTTGACTTGAATTTTCCTATGATCCCATGCATGCTTTCTAGCCCTGCTACAGCAGCAGCCTGGGCCATGGCAGGGGATGGGGATTGATGGCTGGAGCTGGTGATGACTGCAGGGTGACTTTTATGTCAGGAGTAAAGATTTGGGGAAGCGAAGCCGAGGTTTACCCAGTGGTGGTAGTGCAGCAGGGCCTGCAGCATGACTGGGCTTTTCCACAGCTGGGAGGTTGCATCAGTCCAAGGAAAGATAAAATAATCCCCCTATAGAAGGAACATGCTGTCTCCTTACAGATAAAGCAGCTCCTGCGAGGGTCATGTGAATGAAGGAAGCTCATCTTGCTTAGGGTCTGGGGCACTGATGTTCCCAGCTCTGCACAAAACAAAGGGTTTTGAAAGCTGCTGTCTGCCCATGCAGTGCATGGACAATGATCCCTGCTCCTCCCTGGGTGTCTCAGCAAAGGTTTGCCATCAGCTCAGAGCTGTTGCAGCCTGGTGAGCTCTGTACAGGTGCCACTTGCTCCCTTGTGATTGCCATCCCCCCAGAATCTGTCCTTGTTTGAGTTGCTTGCTCAGAGTGACCTGACTTGTGCAGGGACTGTGAGTGATCCATTTTGTGCACTCCGTGTGTGTAGGGGATGCTGCAAGCTCTGCTCAGTACCTGGGAATATCTCAGATAAAGGAGGCATAAAAAATGGCTCACTAAAATAAAAAGAATAATTCCCTTGGTTTTGCTGTTTATTTTTGTCACAGCTGAGGCAGTGTTACTCAGCAGGAGTCCCACAGGAGCCCTCTCCCATATGCCCACTGTTCATTGCTGGCCTTCTTCGATTTTGCTGCACAAACAGGGCATGTGTGGGTCATGCTAGCTTAGTGCCAGGCTATTTATATCGTGTGACAGTGTACAGAGCCCTCATTTCTCAGCCTTTGGCTGAGCTCCTCAGCTCTGACAACTGCTTGGAGTGATTTGTGCCCTTAAGTAGCGCAGTTCACGGCAGGTTGGGTTATTTGGAGGTTTGGGGGATTCACATCTTTGCTGGGGGCTGTGAAAAATTTGCTTTTATGGTCTCCTCCCAAGGGGAGATGTTTGATCCTTACTGGAACCAAGCTGATTGGGAGCCTTTAGGGCTGAAACAGTCTGTTTTGGGCAACCTACTGGGCTGCTGTCTTTGTATCTTACCATGTGAACAGGGTGATTTCTCCAGAAGGGAGGTCAGTTCTTGTCAAACACTGACCCAAATCATCCTTGGTATGTGATCTGCATGAACCAAAGCTCCTTACCCAGTGGAGTGGGCCAGGACTTGGCTGTGCATGGTGCCCCTGTGTCACCAGCATCTGGTCAGCCCATGCCCACCTCCTCTAAGGTTCAGGAATTCTGAAAACGATGAGATGTGTCAAAACCTCCCAGCTGAGATGGGGTGCTTGGCCTGGGGGACTGCAGCTGTGAGGTCAGCACTGCCATCCTGGCATTGACTCATGTGCTGCTCTTCCCTGGCTGGCAGTGTCTGTGTTTATTCTGGCCGGTGGCCGGGAACCTGGGACAGCACAGGTGTCCCCAGATGACTTTGTGCATTGTCACTCTTTGCTTGGACCTCAGCCATTGCTTCTTCAAGCCCTATTATTGCCTGGGTATTCCCCCTTGCTCTCTCTCTTCCATCACTGTGTCTCTTCCATCCAGGCCCTTTTCCCCCCTTCATTGCTGTTTATCTGGTGTCAGATTTGATAGATGTTTTTGAAGAACAAACCTCAATTTTCTGCAAGAAAAACGCTGCTGGTTGTTTTCCTCTGAGTAATGCACTTTGGGATTGTCTCCTGGTGACTCACAACAGCAGCTGCTGCTTTTCTCCAGAACATGGGAGAGCATTCCAGAGCTCCCAAGCAGCCATGTAATCAGAGGTGAACATGCCCACACCAACTAACACATTTTTAAGTAGCTTGGATTTTAATTTTTCTTTTTTAAAGAAGAATTCAGTGAGAGGCAGTTTTCAATAGGTGAGCCACCAGATGTGCCCCGTGTCTCTGAATGCCTGGCTGCCTGATGGGCTCATCCAGCATTTCTATGAGCTTGATCTCTGTCTAAACAACTCACATGGACACAGCTCCATTGTTCTCCAGCCTGATTTCCTCTCAGGTGGCTTGGCAGGTGATGTACTGGGGGGAAGTTTGCTGGTCAGCACTTTTATTGCCTACTAGCATTTAGCTCAGAGCTGAGAAATGGAGTGAGATGAGATCTATTTATTATTGCAACAGAGAGAAATCTGCGTTGGAGCTCTTTAGCCCTCCTTACTTGCCATTAAGGCAGTAGCTTTGTCTCAGAGGATTAATACGTATCCAGCGGCTATTTTAAGACTCTAGGAGTGAGCGGGGATGTTGCTGGAGGATTGACACCGGCCCGGGGGCTGGACATGCTCTCATGGCATGTGATGCTCAGCCGGCCGTGCTGGGCGGGCTCGGCAGCCGCTGCCTCTGGACACTCCCAGCGCTAATCCCTCCCTGCCCCAAATCCCGTGAGCCCTGAAAACCAAAATTGCTCCAGACTCTGTGAGTGGGGATGCTTGGTCATAGTTCAAAGATGCTTTAGTGCCTAAGCTGAGAGGGGAAATAAATAGAGCCCGGTATCCTCCTTCCATCCTTCGTGGGGCAGTGCTCTCAGTGTCTCTCCCTGTCTCATCTTGCTCCGTCCTGTTGTTCTGTTTCCTCCTCTGGCTGAGCTTTGGTCACACAGAAATCTGCATTTTTCTCTGTCATTCATGGCTCAAACGTCATTACTGGAGCTCGAGAATTCTGGTGCCAGGCACAACTGGGCTCTGGAGCTGTTTTCTGCTATTACCCAGTGCCCTTCTGTGATGGGTGAAAAGGTCTGTCATGACATGTGCTGTTAACCATCTCCAACATATTCTCTGTTTCAGGTGGTCTAAGCACAGCCGTGGGTTATCCACTGGACACAGTAAAGGTACCTGTTGGAGCTTTATTTCTTGACTATAGAACAAAAAAGAAGAGGCCCTTTTGCTTTCACCCTCCTTTTCAGAAAAAAATCCCATGATAATACTTTATCTGCATTATATCTCCATATCTCATAGTATTTGGTTGTGTTTGTCTCTAAAAAAAAAGAAATTAAATTGTTTGGTCACGTAATTTTTTGGTTAATTATCTGGTTTGCTGCTATGGCATTTGTTGTTTTATTTATTTTAATATGATATCTGCATTTTAAAGTTGTCCCTGTATTCCTAGGTGAGAATTCAGACTGAGAACCACTACAGAGGATTTTGGCACTGTGTTCAGGAAACATACAGGACAGAAAAGGTGGGTGCCTCTCAGCAGCATTGCTGATGCCAGTTGCAGATGCCTCGTTTCAGAGCAGCAGAGCTGCCTCTGTCAGTCTGGGGAGGATGGGCACCAGTTGCATACAAGCATCAGCTGGGAGAGGACTGATGAAATTTAACTTTACTGGTGAAATTTAGCTTTGCTGATGAGCTGTAAGGAGGGAATAAGTTTTGACTCAGCAATGTACAGCCAGTTTTTTTGAACAGATGCTTTCCCATGCCATTCACCCTTAAAAGTCACCTTTCTCCTCTGCTTCCCACGAGGTCCGGGGGTTTTACAAAGGTGTGACTGCATCAGCCCTCGCTGTGTCAGTGGTTTCCTCAGTTTCCTTTGGCACGTACAAAAACTTCCTCGGTGCCCTGTGCAAGCTGCGCTACGGGGCTGCAGATGCCGAGCCGTCCGGGCTGGATGTTTCCCTTGCTGGAGCTGCTGCCGGCGCTGCCCGGGTAGGTGAACAGCCCGCAGGGAAAGCACAAGAAGAGATCTTGTTCGCAAGCACAGGCGGCTGGAAAAGCAGGGAATGTTTTTTCGGTCCGAGAGGCCACAGGGGAGCCTACTACAAGCCTGGTGGGTTTGTTTTTGCAGGAGAGGTCATGCTCTGCCCTCGCTGCCCCTTCAGCGGTCGCCTCCGTGGCGTGGCCGAGTCCTGCTGGGCAGCCCGTGCTGGATTTGGTTTGGAGCAGCAGAACGCTTAAGGACGTGCCATTAACATGACACAGACCTTGGCAGCAAACGCAGAACGAGGAAGAAAACACAGCATAGGCAGCAAACTCCCCCAGTGGCTGTGACGGTGTGTTTGTGTAAGACAGACATAACTCTGAGTGAAAGCACGAGTCGCTGCGGCTGCACAGGCGCCGCTGCAGGAGCGGGCAGAGCACAGGGCTGCCTTGCCAGGACAGTTTTAACTCAGCGGGGTACCACTGGGAAGTGATGCTGCCTGGCAAACCTGCAGGATCCTCGGGCAGCGGGGCGAGGCTGGGTCCAGGAGCAGTTTCCCAGGAGCAGATGAGGGTGAGCGTCCACAGGTGCTGTGGATGTGGTGGAGCTCATCCCATCACACCAATGGCATGCTGGGCAGAAATGTGTGCCTGGTCACAATCCTCTTACAGAGCAGTCCAGATGGTCAGGCTTCTAGGTGTTTCCTAGCAGTCAGTGACTCAACACGGGATAGATTTTACAGCCTGGATGGTCTTGGTTCAAATGCAGATACAAATAAGAGTCCTGATGTATGCTTCCCTGTGGCTGAGGACATCCTGCTTTCCACACCCATCTAGTACAGCAAGTAGTTACAGGTATTTAATATCCTGTGTTGATTCTGCCTTGCCTTCCTCTCTGCCCAGTGCAGCTCACACACGTGTCCTGCTGCAGCTGGGTGGAACAGCGCAGGCAGAGAGGAGGAGGCTGGAGCTTGCTGGAGCTCACAGACAATACTATTGCCTGAAAAGCTGGGAGACAAGAATTTACAGGAGGGAGATCAAAACACTGTTTAACTGTGAGGGTTAAAATGCCATTCTCTGGTGTTGCAGGTTGTGTTGACAAACCCCAGTGAAGTGGCTAAAGTTCGGATGCAGACTCAGAGGAACCCACACCCTTCCACCACACATCAGCCTGTTTCCAAGCCAAAGTACCGAGGGTCTCTGCACTGTCTGAAGGTTATCATCAAGGAGGAAGGTTTTGGGGGTCTCTACAAGGGCTGTTCTGCATTACTCTGCAGGGATTGCTCTGCTTCTGCAATCTATTTCCTTTCCTATTCTGCGCTGTGCGACTGGCTCACACCAGATGGGAGAAATAAACCAGGTAGGTATTGGAAAGCATCTGGCATTACCTGCAAAAATGGTTTATTTATTCCCACACTAAGAGGGAAACTAGGCTCTGGGCAAACATCACCCAGTACCCATAAAACCTCACCCAGATCCTCACGAGGGGTTGCTCTGTGTGTGCTGGCTTTAGTGCCAGCAGCCTGCATGCAAGGGCTTCACTGTCCCCACCTTGTCCCTAAGCAGCTCCTCCTCCTCCTGCAGGAGGGGTTCTTACCACACCCTCTGGTGCCTCGAATGTGGATATGAAATCCTGTTAATGCAAAAACAGGGTAACAAGAAATTAAACATGGACAAAGCTCCCGGGAGACATCATGGAGCTCAGACAAGGGTCAGTCCAGAGCTTGAATATGAAGTCCAGGTGGAGAAGGTAAAGACACTTCAGATTCTTAGTTGTGATTTGGCTCCAAAAAGCAACTATCCACTTTGAGAAAAGATTGAATAGGTAAGATTCAGCAAAAGAACATCTCTGTGAGAATTACAAAAATTAGATCCATCTGAAGAGGATGTTCAAAGTGTCATATGTGCAAAAATTCTCTGAGATCACTGGAAACACACAACTGGAAGAGCTGCACAAAATAACTCCCGAAAAACATGAAAGTTACCGAAGTTTGTTGTCAAATCTGAGATGGCTGTAGCTGAATGAGATGCAGGTGAACTGCCCTTTTCCCTTCACTCTCTCCTGCAGGTTTCCTTGTTGTGCTGCTTTCTGGTGGTTTTGCTGGAGTGCTGGCCTGGGGATTAGGTACTCCCATGGATGTCATCAAATCACGCATGCAAATAGATGAATCGGACCAGCACAAGTACAAAGGCCTGATCCACTGTGTGAGGGAAAGTGTGAGAAAAGAGGGGGCAAAAGTGCTTTTCAAAGGACTGGGTTTAAACTGCATTCGTGCCTTTCCCGTGAACATGGTAGTGTTTGTAACATATGAAGGTGTACTGAGATTTACAGATCATTATATAAACAAAAAATAGCTTGTTCCACTCTGTCCAAAGTGTATTTTATTTATTTATTTATTTTGTAAGACAACATCCACAAACAACTGTTGAATTGATGGCCAGCATAAGAAACATGGACATTTCAGCCCAAAGCTGATGACTGATGGCTTGTTTTATTCTTACAGGATTATGAACTCATCAGGGAGCCTTGGCTTCATACAAAACCTCCCCTTTATCTCATTAAGGTATTTAGACTGCAGCCACTGCTTAGGCCCCTGAAACATTTGCAAATTTTTATGTTCTAATAAGTTTGTCTGATCAGAGGTTTTGGTTAATCAAGTAATTTTTTTCTACTGGCACAGACAATGATCCTCACAACCAAAGGAAGAGCTGGGGGGCAGTTTGTGTAAGATTTAACACTCTCCAGCGTGTGCTCTTTACATGCTAAGCCTGCACTACATTCACCGAGTGACTCACATATTTGTGCTTCAGGCTGCAACCTCCCCTTCCCAGCAGTAATTTTCCCAAAGCTCTCTCCAATTACATCCCCTTGGCAGGAGCTGAAGCAGGAATGTCCTTTCTTTTCCCCACTGCTCTGTAATGAGTGGCAGCCATGCTCTGTTTACATAACTGTGCTAATGGTCTGGCTGCAGTGCCAGGCGCTGTTGCAGCCCGTGTGATTTTCTCCCTGAGCCCCACACAGCATCAGCCCTCTCCCCAGGCCATGGAGCGGTGGCTCTCCCAGCTTGGTACAGCTTTGGAGGCAATCTGTTCTCATCCTGGAGCGAGGGCAGGGATAGATGCAAAGCCTCTTTGCTTGGTGAAGGAAAGGCTGCCATAAAACCCGTGCACTGGCGGGGTTAGGCAAGTTGGAAGAGAGTTGCAAAGTTGTAGAGCATAATCAAGATTCCCAGCTTTTAGAAGTGCATACTCTTCTCCCTTTAAATGGTGCTTTTAGGAGCAGCTAAATGTATTTTGCCAAAGGTGCATTTTGAAAGAATCTCAGACTTTTTTATTACTTCTTACTCATCTTCCTACTACTTATTTTTCATTAATTTTTCCTACTTTTTTCATGAAAAAGATAGTTGAAAAACCAGTGCCCATGTTATTGCTTCGGAAGGAAAATCCCTAAACCCAGAAAGGTTAGTTTGCTCATTCTGCCTCAGGGGCAACATATATGTTTCTGCTTTAATCCCTGGATGACAACACTTGTAGCATTCTGGATCCAGCCTCTCAGATTCGGCTAAAAAGGCATTGATTGGAGGGAAAGGGGAATACTGCATTTTAAAAGGAGTATTTGGGACCCTTTTGGTCAGCAGTCACTCTCACCAGTTGATGACATGGCTTTACTACACTGGCTGCAGTTTTGCTGCAGACAGGACTTGTCAGCTACCTTTGACATACAGAAAGAACTACAACAAGTTTAAATAATTCAGGTGCTCCTAGACAAGAATAAAGGAAACCTCTTCTACCCCACACAGAGACCACTAAAAAGCTCCACACCTCCTCCTGAAATCTAAGCCTTCATCTGGCCTTTTAAACACATTCAAAGCCATACTATCATATCAAACAGGCACCTGAATTCTTTCAAGGGTCTACCCAGCTCTAGCAGCTGATCCAAGAGTGGGGTGATGTCACAGACATATTTTATGAAAAATCCTATTCCCAGGATTTTTCCCCTGAGAAGCTGAGGACCCTCAGCAGAGAAATGTCAACAATAATTATCTGCTGCTGTGGAATGCATCAGGTGCCTGTTCAATTGGTCCATGTGAATTGTTTCTACTTGATGACCAATCATGGTCCAGCTGTGTGGATTCTCTGAGCAGTCACAGGATTTTGTTATTGATTCCTTTTCTATTCTTGCTAGCTTTCTGACAGATCTTTTCTCTGTATTCTTTTTAGTATAGTTTTAATATAGTATTTTAATATAATATATATCATAATATAATAGACCAGCCTTCTGAAACATGGAGTCAAGATATCTGTCTCTTCACCCGTCCTCGAGAGCCCTGAGGGTTGCACTGCAACAGGGTGAAGAGACCAGGCTGGTGCACACTATGTCACCTTCAGGAGAGTGAAATGAAAGACCCAACACTAAACTGGATTCCCTCCAAAATGCTTATGGCCTCAGCAACCTACCACACTGGTGACAGCTTTGGGTGGCAGCACCAAACTTCCTTTAGTCAGAAAGTCCTTGAACCAGAAGATTTAACTATGTCCTTAAAGTTTGGAATTCCTCTTAAGAGTCTACTAGCCTCACCTCTTTCTACAAGGGATGCATTTAACTGGGTAGTGATTTACCCCTGCTCTGCCTGGATGTTTGGAATCATACTCCTTTATGCCATGTTATTCTCAGCCAACCTTGTTCTCAAGCATTACATCCTCTGAATGGAGACAGTGAAAGAATGCCTGCAAAGCAGACTAAACAACCGTTAGGCAGCACTGACACCATTCATGGTCAGCCCAAGGTTTGAATATCAAATAGCTCATCTTTCCCAGTGCGCTCATGCACTCAGATAACCAAAAATGTCTCCTCCTGTGGGTGTAACTGAAATACAGCTGATTCCAAGGGGGATAAATTACAGAGGAATTGTAAATATGATTGGGAGTAACTGCAGAAGCCAGTGCAAGGGGCTGAGAACTCTAAGCCTCGGGGTGTTCAGCACCACATGTAAGCAGGCTTTCATGTGGTCTGAACAAATGCTGCATGAGAGGCAAATTGTATCTCCAGGCAGCTTATTTCAGGAAGGTAAGGGCTTCACAATCCATCCTGTTCAGAAGCCTCTACTGGGAAAAAAACCATCTACACAGTGTGTGGGTGACAACCGGAGTAAGAACCCACACCTGACACAAACAGCAACAGGTACAGGATCTGACTGTGTGAGTGCTGTAAACACAGGCACATGAATTTAAACCAATTTTTGTTTACTGACAGGACACGTATTATGTGCTTCACTACACACCCCAACACATCTGGGTGTTCAGCTTCTGGTTTTCAGCACTTGACTGCTTTATTTTCTGATTTGTATTATCTTGACCTTTAGCTACTCTAATGATCACAGAACTATTTATTTTGATAAACTAGCTAGCTGAAGGCCAGCCAACAGAAAGAAGGCACCACATTTGCTGTGCTGATGTTGGGTTTGCTTTGCTGTATTGACTGCAGCTTGTAATATAGATAATTTCTTTCAGCAACAAAGTTGGTGGCCTTGAGGAAAAAACCTCTTAGAAGTCACACTCATGATTAGGTTCCATGTTGCTGACAGTTCCTATTTCCTCTGACAATGCTCATGAATATCCAGGCAGGTTTTAGCTTTCCTCATGGTGATTGTGGAAGCTCTGTGGGAAGCTATTCAGAATCTGTGCTTTTGCACAGAAATTGTGAGCACCGTGTTTCCACTTCAGCACCAGTTTCCACCAAACCCACTGAGGTGTCACTGTAAACAGGTCTCATTGACCTTGCCCCATCCCAGAGCTGGCTGCTGTGCACAGGGACATGAACATCCAGCCTGGCTTGGGACCAGGTCATCTCTGCACAACTGACCCTTTACCAGCTCAGTCTGGGAGCAGTCTGAAGTCTCAGGGGGATCTCAGGATCTCAGGATCCTGTTCCAACACTTCAAAACAAGGACCAGCTACATCAGGTGACAAATCAACACCTAAAAAGGTAGGAAGAGAAGTCAAAACCAGAGTAACAGTAATTTAAGGCTTAAAAAAAAAAAAAAAGTAAAACAAAAGTAGTTTGATACAGACTTTTATCTACATTTTTATTACAGTGAGATGGACAAAATGAGCAAATTGAGGAAAATATATTGAACAATGTCTGATAACATTTCAGTGTGTTTTTGAAAACTGCCTTGTCTTGACCTTTACAATGACCTCTGGGACATGAACCATAATTACAATAGAGTCAGGAATACATCAAGACTCTTCTGAGAAACTGTACCGTCTCAGAAGCATGTTGGTACGAATTCCTCAGAGGATTTGAAAACAGTGCTTGTTCAGCAAACAAATACTAAATAGTTTTCCTATCACTCTCCTGTCTAGAAGTTTCAAAACATATTTCAATTGTTGTTATAAAACAATCCATCCACTTATCTAGAATAGAACACAGCACTGTTTCTCCTACAGCATATTTCCCTTTGCTGAATAACAAAACAAATTCTCAGCTAATGAAATAAATCTAGCAGAACAAATCTGCATATATTTTAAACAATATATTTGCATTGTAAGTCTGTAAAAGCACTTTTAAAGTCATTTAAGGCTTATCTTTTATGTATGACTTAAAGATGACAAAGAGTAGACTGCAAGAAGAGGAAGGTCATCATTAAAGTCCAAAGTGATTAAAACAGCTTATTTATTACTGGATTTAAGAAGCTGCATTTTCCCCCTAAGAATTGTTACACTACTTCTAGAAAAAAAAAGTTTTTCTACTCATTGTTAAGCCCTTGCTGGCACTGAGATGCTTTGCCTGTGGGTTATGGAAACGGTCTCTGGGAAACATTTTCACTAATTCACTGAAGTCAATGGCATTAGATTAGAAATGTCAGCTCACATAAACTGTAAAGAAAAAGACAAAAGCTAAGCTTTGCTATTTCCAGCACAAGTTTGAAACTCGTGCAATATGCCTAGGTTTGCCTTGCACTCCTGCCTTTTCCTTGGCTCCTTGAACAAACATAACCAGGTTAACCCACCTATGTTATCTGCATCAAATAAAACCATCTTTGCTAAGACTACACCTGGGCTAGCAATTTTCTGTTCTATACAAGACACATCTAACAGTTTGCACTCAGCACTGTTCAGATCAAAACAAATAGCTAATAATTTGGATTTTTCTTCCAGGAATCATACGAAGACACTGAAGTTCTTTAGAAGAAAGGAGATAATTAAATATTACATGAGGTATTTTAACAAAGCGTATTCTCACTGGAATACATCCTAAAATAAATATCCCTAGTTTAAACCTCCTGGTGCAGTGAAAGAGAATAGACAGTATTAGAAGTATCCCTGTGTCCAGTGTGACTTCAATTTTCACATCATGATTTAACACTTGTTATTTATACCTAGAAAATAATATTTGCATTTCTGTACTATCTTCCACCTGAGAATATCAAGGACCTGACAACTTCTTGATGACCTCCTCCTTCCAGAGGCATTCAGATCAGGTAAAAAGCTCCAGAAAAAAAAAGTACAGTGAGATTTCTGCAACTTGCCCAATGTCAAAGAGGAAGGTGACAGTAAGACAAGTCTGATATTCTTTCTCCAGTGTACAACTCACAGATGTCCATTCTCTCTGTACTGATCCCACTTTGTAACATTCACTACTTTTTTGTGTACAGCATGTTCTCAGCAGCCCAAGAAGACATACAATCTAGTAAACCAAGGTACCAAGTACAAAAGAAAATGGAGCTACTATTTATTACTTTGAGATATGACCTCTTACCAACATATTTAAAACAATTTCCAAGTTAGCCTTTATCATCAAATGGAAATTTTATTTCTATTTTCAACATGAAATACATTAAAATACAATGTTGGGCTGACATACATGCTTTTCTGCAAGACTGATCAATTCTGTCTTGCATATTCTGATTTTAAATAGATACAAGTCCTATTTTAAACTTTTTCTGTACTCTGCTGTTCATGATAATTTACTCATTATTTATAAAGCACCGATTACAGGCTGTACATAACTAGGGAGACACAACAGAAGACAACAATTACTTGGCTGTGGATTATGAAGTATACATTTCATTATACATATACATTTCTTCAAAATTCAAAAGCCAGCTTCCTTGGAGTCATGAACTGCTTCACAATTTCATCTGTGACCTGCTTCCTTCTCTCTTGATGAGCTGCTACCAAGGGCTGCATTGTTTCAATAAGTACCTTCTTCAGTTCCCCTGTGAGCAATTCCCCACTGGTGTAGGCCTGTCAAGACAGTGTTGGTTGCTGAACACAGTGCCAGTCACAAAAAGACTCAGTGATCAGTATTTCTTTAGAAGACAAATTTGGATTACTTAAAAGTAAGTACACGACTCAGAAGATTATCTGGTATCACTCTGAAAATGCAACCTGCAGAGTTGCTTGTTGCCTGTTAGAACATCAAGACAGCTGGCAAACTTCGTATGTGACAAGTTACTATAAGGACTGAATAAACTACATCCACTAGTTTAACTAGGAAATCCTGTCATTACTTGCACGAAACTGCAATTTTCCTCCCCAGAATCCCAGTTCAAATAAACAGTCTAAGGCTTTTTATTTTTTTTTTTTTCAATAACAGGTACAATTTTCATATTTTTCTCTCATTGCATTTGGTAAGAGACTAGATGTGATTAAAATATCCTTTTTGTAGCAAAGACACTCAGAATCTATGTTCACACTGTAGTCATATTCATGGTTGGTAATCCATTGCTCAATACTCAATGCTTTAGCTTAGAAGCACAGGCCAACAGTTTATTGGTTCAGCCACATTTAGCAACCATGGCTGGGACAGTTCAGCTATATTCGAAACACCAGAAAACAATTACCTCCCCCCATCATCAAGCCATTTATAACACCTGTTCAAGGTGTAAATGCTGGTGATCTCACTCTGCAAGAGTAAAATACATTAACAAGAACAAATGGAATTGCAATTTCAGTGCTGTGGTTTGACATCTGTATGGGATTTTTTAGCCTGAAGAAAAGGAGACTCAGAGGTGACTTTATCACTCTCTGGAACTTCCTGAAAGGTGGTTGTAGTCAGGTGGGGTTGGTCTCTTTCTCCAGGCAGCACTGACAGAACCAGAGCACACAGCCTCAAGCTGCACCAAGGGAAATATAGGTTGGATACCAGGAAGAAGTTTTTTACAGAAAGGGTGACAAAGTTCTGGAATGGTCTGTCTGGAGAGGTGGAGTCACCACCCCTGGATGTGTTTAAGAAAAGCCTGGATGTGGCACTCAGTGCCATGGATTAGTTGAGGTGTTAAGGCATGGTCAGACTCAATGATCTTTAAGGTCTTTTCCAACCTAGCGATTCTGTGAATTCTGTTAGTTTTTGCTTGCTAGTTTGTTATAAAAACACCAATGCTACTTCCTCTGGAAGTGTCCTCTGGTGCTACAGGTGAAGCAGCTGCACTGATGCTGCTGCAGTGGGTGAGTTCATGTTTTCTACCCAGGTTCTGAGGCACCACTGCAGCGAGCTGCAAGCTGTGGGCCAGGCTTTGTGCTCTGCAGCACACTTAGGCTGACACTCTTGCAGTGGTTGGAGATCAATGAAAAAAAATCTCTTTAAGTCAAATGTGCTTCAGGTTTCCATAAGGAATTTACAACAGCACAGAAGAGAGTAGCTATCCAACCCTGCTCTTGTGTGGGAAGGCATAGAGGGCTGGAGAAG
>VYZP01026646.1:1342-15272 GCA_013400635.1 Hypocryptadius cinnamomeus
AACTAGAACAGTCTTTGAAGTATGATGCCACAATGTGCTTCCTTTCATAGTTAAACTCTTGGGAGTTTAACCAGCTGCTGCAGCTGTCTCTATACCTTCTACAAATTAGGAGCAAAGATGCATTTGCATCACAGGCCATTTTGACAAAAAGGTGAAGCTGGTTAAAGCAACTGCATTCTTACATAGGAATGGAAGAATCAACTCCCATTTCTGTGCAAAATAGATCTCAAGATCAAGACACTACTAATATGAGGCACTATATGAGATAAAGATTATGTTTACATAGCTCATTGGTCAAAAAGTAGGCAAAACCAAAGAATTACATCTAAAGGACCTATGAAATGCAAATAAGAAATGCAAGCGTAAGATAATAAGGTTATGTAAATCAAAATAAGTACATGGATGCATAAGTACATTATGTACATGCACACACACATTTAAACCTTTTACAAGGCTTGTACTCCAAAAAGCATCTCTCTCTGCTGGAAAATAATTAAATGTTCACAAATAAAAAATTAAAAAAAAAGAGAACCACAAAGAGTATCTAAAGCGTGGTTACAGTAAAAAACTTTAGATTAAAAGGTTTCTTTAAAAAGAAGAATTCCCTACAAATGTAGAAGAAATAAATCACACTTCATTGTACAAAGAAGTGCCTGGTACATTTTCTCTAAAGCAAGAACAGAAAAGGAGGTAATGTGAACTAAGGAAACTATTTGAATCTCAGATCAAAAACTACTGAACATATCTGACTGAAGTCATCCATACCTCCTCTTACGCACCTCCATGAGGAAATTGCAATTTCTTAGACAAGCTTTAGTCCTATCTAATTATCAGCTACTGGAAGTAACCACTATTCTCTTTTCAGTGCCTGGATACATAGCATTCACTCTTTCATATGAGTTAATTTCTTAACACTTAGATCCCACACTTTTCTGACTCCTTCATTTCCCTACCCAAGAGACAGAAAGAGAGATAATTGAATGAGTATTCACATGAGTTACTTGACTGACAAAAGGATTCAGTGAGAGAAGAGCAGACAAGAAGAAAAAACAGCACAAAGATTTCAAGTCAAGGAATACTGTTCAAGAATACTGCTAGTCTCATACTCCATGAAGAGCAGACTAATTTCAAGTCCAAAAAGATTACATTAATACAATGTAAAAATATGGTATTTTTTTTACTTTTAGTGAACACAAGTACTTGACCCACTGGATTGGTATGGCATGCAATACAATACACTGTTTTACAGATTCTCCAAGAGAACCTCAAATTAAGGGTAGCAATAGCATAGCTGTGTTACCCAGACATTACATTTCTATTAATTAGGATCAATTCCCAGGTACACATTAAGTATTTGTCATATACACAAAAAGGTTTAAAATTCCTCATTACAAATGTTAATTGGCAGATGACATTCATGTTCAAATGACAGATCCACTGGTTACATCTAGTTTTCATGACTGAGAAATGGGGCATGCATATATATCCATCAAACCTTTTAATTGGGTAAATAATGAGTAGGAAAAATCACTGAATCATTCAAGTGACTTCTTGCCCAATATTCTTATGCTTAAAATATGGTCAGCTATCAGATCAAATTTGGTTGCTCAGGGTTTTACCTGCTTGTTAACTCAAAAATCTTGCAATGTTTAGCTCCTAAGTGATACCTAGCATTTGTCTGTTGCTGGGTGAAACAATCAGTTCTTCTTTCATTTGTTCAGAATATTAAAATCAGTAGAGTATTGCAAATACCCAGCATTACAGAGAAGAAACAGAACAATAATATCTTCAATCCTGCATCCACCTGCAGGAAAGTGGCTGGAACTGAGGCCTCTTCAACAAAATCTGTAAAAAGGCACTTAACCTACAAAGGATGCAGATGACAAAGATGAAACAGATAAATAAGAATCATGATTCTATAAGGAACTACTGCTCCACAGATACAATTAAGCAATGTTGCTTTACCTTGCAAACAAATCTTCAAGTAATAGGAAAATATAAGAAAGCATTTTTTAGATGAATGTCTTGTAAAATCAGAAAGGAAAGTAATAGGAAACTGGCCACTTTTAAAAGAATTCTTGCGAATATGTCACGGCATCACTCAATTTGCAAGTTATAATGGTGTATTTCAGACAAAATACGATTCAAAAATGTCTTTTGCTTTGATGATTTGGTAGATGGCTGCCTTTTTGATCAAAAAAGTATACTATGATTATAAAAACTCCGAAGAGGAAACAGAGAGAAATTTAATTAAGTATACATTATGACTACTCCCTAACAATTTCTTATAGAGTAACAGAAATAGGGTATAGTCACATGTGGACACAAACCACTTCCTTCAGCTGCTGGAGCAGAGAGCAGAAATCTTGCTATCTTAGAGTATGAAACACCTGTTTCACAAGACTTCAAAACAAATATTCTTCGAGAGTTTAACATAAATTGTGACTATTAAGGATATTAATACCTATTAACACATAGCTGTCATGCTGGCATGTCTTAGGAAAATGTTTTGATGAACCTTGAAGATGCACGAGTACATTTTAGCTGGACAGTGCACATAAGGCATGACATAAACAGGACAGAACAAACACTTCTGCCACTGCTTTTCAAAAATGCTGTCATCTTACATGAGTGGCAAAATTCAAAACATAAAGATTTCAACTGGCCAAGGGGATAGAAATGCTTCTGCTGTGTACAAGAGAAAAACCAGAAGTGTAAGAAAAGATAAGTACAAGAAGAACACTGGGGCTGATCAGTTTCAATTTTTTACAGATAATGCAGGAGCATTCAGGAATGAACATAAACCTAAGAGTTCCCTTTAAAAGATTACCACATCTGCAGGAAAAAAACAACCCACCGGTGATTAAAAATCTGCTGAGGGGTGGAGGCATTTCTGTTTACTCAGCAGTATCTCATCCATTTTGTAATGCAAACCTTCAAGAGAACATATGTAAGAAGACAAGGCTGTACAGAAAAATTATGATACAATACCACACAGCTTTCTGAGGACAGGTACTGTCTTCCTAATTGTCATGCACATGAAATAGCACAACAGTTTCTCATAGGGCTGTTTCCTGAGCAATGTAATTATATAAACATTGTACCATCCCAGTGTCTTAACCTGTCATAACGACCTCCCTGTCATCCCACTTGTAAACAAAAGCTGAAAATGCCCAAAGCTACTGAGTACAAACACCTTTACAGACAAAATCTAAATATACATAGAATGCAAATGACCAAGCACCCTGAAGCACAGGAGCTAAAATGTATGGTGCATAACAGCACATCTGAGGATAAGTTATTAGCAAAGAGTGACAAAACATGCAAAGTCACAGAAAAAACTGTTTAGCTCGGCAGCACTGCTAAAATAAAGGTCATAAAAGTAACTACTAATTCACCTAAATCAAAAATCACCACTGACACAGAAAAGTTTGCCTTTTCACATTTCTAATGGGAAAAAAAAGTGCACTAGCATAACAATTCACAGCCTTCAGTGAATATAAGAGTTTGATGAAGTTGAAGAAGAAAAATAATAAGTACATAATCTAACCAGCCATTAAGAACCTTAAGAAAAACCACAAGTCTTTGCAAACTATAACATATGCGTATAATCCCCTTAAAATTAAAAAGAGAAACACACCACATGATACAAAGCTTTCAAATTAAGATTCTAGACCTTGATCCTTAAGATGTCAAGAGAGGGGCAGGGAAGGCTGACTTCTCCAGAAGAGGGTGGCAAGAGGTTCAATACCTTGCAATGAATGTTGTCTTCCATCACATACTCCACTGGGACTTTTTCCAACAGCTATATTGGTTCCCTCTGCACTAGTAGCCATTTTTCTATCAACTATGGATTGTTTATCATTTACCTTGGAAACCTACAATCAGAGAGTCAGACATATTAAGATTAAAAAGAAAAACAACAGCAATATGACATTATTTGACAGTAATTGTTAAGTCATCCAGATGAATTTCGCAATTGCTTAGACGACACGAAACGAGTTCAAACCCCAATGTTCCACAACTTACGCCTGCAGCAATTTCTATTTTAAAGATGAATTTAACTAGATATTGAAAAACACTGTCATTTCGATATGCCAGTGTCGAAAATGAGCTTTATTTTGTGTCCTTTACCACTATTTTTATTTACATCTACAGATTTTTTTATAATCAAACTCTTCTGGTTTTATCCTCCCTTACCCTCTGTTGCGCAACACTGCATCTGTAAGTCACTTTTCAGAGAATTCTGGTCCACTTAATGATTGTCACTCTAACTAATCAGCCTGCCAGTTATCCCGCACTACTGTCTAGAGTACAGTTGGAAGAAAATTAATGTTTCTCTCTAACTCAAAACTATCAGACGCAAAAATTCACTCTGAAACACTGGTAGTCCAGCACTTCTTGCTGCCTGCCCCTTTACCTTGATAAACTGAAGGCATCTTAAATTCGTAACTAATGCCGCAAAATCAAAAGCTTAGCTCTGTAGAGTCTAAAATAAATATTTTATCACTGTATTTATGCACACCACTTATATCTTTAGAGAATCACAAAAACACTTACCTGGAATTTAACTTTGTTATGTGGCACTCTTGAAGTGCAATAGCTTGGAATGCCAATCCAGAACTGCCAAGTTTTGGGAAACATGCAACTACACAACTGGCCTTCTTTCATTTGGAGCAACAGTATTTGAGCACTACAAAGTTTCTTGGCAGTCCACATTTTAGTAAAAGTGATCTCTGGATCCAGATGATGTGGTAATCAAATAGATACTCGCAGTAGCTGTTTTATCATGAAGTTACAAACGAAGCCATAAAAGCACTCAGCGGAAACTTTCTTTTAGGCATAACCCGTTTAAAAGACACTACCAAAAAAAAGAAAAAGTAGTTGAGAGGTTCACATCAAGGCCCTGATATTGTAACAAGGCCCTTCTCACATCCACCAACCCGAAAACACAGAGGCATTAACAGCTGATTCACTTGTCAGTGAAACAGTTTTGTTCAGCAGCTCCTCTCTCTCCCTCTCACCAGCCCCCACCTGGTACCGTGTTGTTCACCACCAACGATAAAGTCAATTGTTCATTTCACAGACAGAAGAACTAAAATTGTTAATAACGGAGAACCCCAAACAAACAAACTCTCCCTTAAGATTAACAACATGAATACACTGCTCCTTCTACCTGAGCTGAAAACCGTGGATGCAGTGATCCAGCAACTCCAGAACTCGTTCACTAAAACAAAGTGCCGATGTCAAGGTCCCAGTAAGAGACACTCCAGCATGCTGGCGGGTACAAGGCAAGCCTCGTCATCTTCCCTGTTACTAAGCACAGGGGTTACTCACATACCCGGTGCAAGCCTGGTTTACACTTTGACCATAAAGAAAAATGTATGGAATTGTGCTCGTTCAGACGAAAAGCAGGTTCCTGCCTGACCACCACTGCAAACAATCCCACTGTGACCCCGTGCCGGCGAAGTCTCGGCGGAACACCGCCAACTTCCAACTCAATCCCAAACCAGTAAGTGACTTAAAGGTGTTCTGTTTCATCTCGCGCACCATGAGATCAGGCCTGTGGTGTACCTGGATTTTTCCTACCTCCACTTTTGTCCAGCAAACAACCAAAACAAACAAGCAAAACAGCCGAAACGGCGAGACAAGTTTTTTTAAAGCTACCAAACACAGAACGTGAAGTAACAACCGCGGGGCGCACAACGCCAAAGTGCAGCCACTGCTTTCTAACCTTGGACACTTACGGCAAGCGGGCGATTCCTACGCGGGACACGGCCCTTCAGAGGCCAGTCACCTCAACCCCGTCCCGACCGCCCGCTGCCTCCCCGCAGGCCTGCCGAGGGGCTAACGCGGCCTCCGCGAGACAGCGGCAACACTCTGCCCGCCTCGGCCCCACCTCCCCTGCAGCGGGCCCCCGGCAGCGCCGGCTCGCGGTCGGGACCGGGAGGTCACGGTGGGGCCTGCCCGGCCCCCACCCCCAGCGCGCCTGCGCAGCGCGGGCCCGGCAGCGCTGGGAGGNGGCGCTGGGTGTGCGGGCGGGCCCGGCCCGGGCCCTCGGGGCGTGCCGCTGCTGTCGTGCGGGCGGGTGTCCGCGCCCTAAGCACCGCGCGTGTGGCGAGCGGCGCACCGTGTAACAGCGTCCTTTTGCTGACAAGGTGGCCTCAGGGCAATAAAGATTATACAGTTTACTTTTTTTTCTCCCTTTTTAATTTTTCTTTTTATTTTCTCCCCCTTTTTTTTTTTTATGAGTCCGTTCGTTTTACGAAGGTGAGTCCACTCACCTTTCTACCTTTCTGTCACGTCTGGGCCAGAGCAAACAAGCACCCAGATTGAAGATGCATTTGTCTCCTTCACCTGTGGCATCCATTATCCGTGCTCTTTCTAGTATCTGGGAGATGCTGCGATGGATTTGGGATAGAAGGAGGTGCAGCTGTCTTGGTGGAACCTTGGCATCTTCTACAGGGTCTCTTTGGAGTTTAGCCAGCCTTTCAACTGCTAAAGAGCTGTAGTTACAAAACAGAGCCCTTGGACTGTCTTACAGCAAAGACACCCTCTTGTGGAGTAACTGCCTGCTGATTTCATCATCCTCCACTCTTTCCCCATGTTTACAGGATGTGATTTTAGATGAGAATGCCAGATGAGACCTAGTGATTAAAAAAAACCCGCTTGCCTTAATTATAGCCGGACTTCTAATTTTTAGAGGTCAGTACTATGATTAAGACCACATTTGCATCTAAATTAATACTTGGTTGACAGCTGTGGTAAGTCACAAACATATCAGGAGGACCCTTCTTATTCTTTTAGATGTGGACTCAAGTACATTAGTTCACCTCTTGTTCCTTCTGTGCTGTGTCTATCTATTAATGAATTGGAAAATGTATGCTGTGGATTAAGCTTTCTGGGTTGGTGACAAACCTTAAATCGAGGTAAGTTACAAGTATAAACACAGCAAGTCATTGTGAAGGACAGCAAATGAGATGGTGTCTCACATATAGCAGCTGATACTCAAAGTCACAGAATTGTTGGCAATGGAAGGAACCTGTGGAGATCATCTAGTCCAATCCCCTTGCCAAGGTAGATTCACCTGAAACAGGTGACACAGGAACACATCCAGGTGGGTTTTTCAGAGAGGGAGACTCCAGAACATTCTGGGCACTCTGTTCCACTGCTCTGTCACCCTCAATGTAAAGAAGTTCTTTCTCAAGTTGAGGTGGAACTTCTTGTATTTTAGTTTATGGTCATAAAAGAGAAACATTCATGTCTCCTTTGGCCTTAAGACTTCCTAAGGGCATTGAGGTGCTGGAAAAAAAAATAGGTGTCAGAAGATCTGAAGAGGAGATTCATGTGAGATGAGAAAGCTGAAATTTCAGCTGGTAAAGCTGGTAAAGGATCTGGAGTGCATGTCCTATGAGGAGTGCCTGAGAGAGCTGAGATTGTTTAGCCTGGAGAAAAGGAGGCTCAGGGAAGACCTCATCACTCCCCACAATTGCCTGAAAGGAGGCTGTAGCCAGGTGGGAGTCAGCCTCTTCTCCCTGACAGCCAGTGACAGGACGAGAGGAAATGGCCTTAAGCTGTGCCGGGAAGATTCAGGTTGGACATCAGGAAGAATTTCTTCATGGAAGGAGTTGTTAAGCATTGGAGTAGGTGGCCCAGGGAAGTGGTGGAGCCAGTGTTCCTGAGGATGTTTAAGGAAATTCTGGGTGTGGCACTCAGTGCCACGGTCTGGTTGTCTCACTGCGGAGTTTGGTCAGAGGTCGGACTCGATGATCTCAGAGGTCTTTTCCAGCCTCATTAATTCTGTGATTCTTTGGCTCCCTACCTCAAACTCAATCCATTCTCTTTCCCACAACTAGACATGATCAGACCCTTATCCTTCAAGTGTCAAAGCTTATTTCATCTGCTGCATTTAAGTAAATTTTTCTATATTCAACCTTTTTATAGCATGACGTGCATCTTTCATTCTTTGCTCCTTTAGTAGTTGTTCTTTGGAATTCTCTGACATTTTCTTAAGAATAAAGTGCATCAAAGAAATCTTAGATGAGCTGCATAAACGTTTAAATGGCTTTACAACATGGTGTTTGTTGGAACAGGTATTTTGGAGCACCCATATATTTGAGGAACAAGGCATTTAAAAGTGTGTGTAAAATAATTTCCCAAAACAGACTAAGCTAAAGGAGCAAAAGGAGCTTTCAGTAGCAGCATTTTAACTTAGTTATATATTTGGTCAGCACAATTAAACCGGTTAGTGCTGTGACTACTGTACTGTGTCTCTGCCAGTAAGACTGAATTCTTACTTCAGAAATTTGAGGCCCACATGGAAAATGAGGAGACATATAAAGAAAACTATTGAGAATCAAACTTAACTTAAAAGTTTTCCTTTATTACTGACAAAGATGTTGTGTGTATAATTCAGAAGTAGACATGCAAAAATATATCTCTTCAATAAGCTCTGCAGAATAATTTTTAAGGGAGAGGATGCAAAATTCTTATTATGAATAGGTTTTATTAAGGGATTTAATGCAGTTTTTTACAACATTAATTCAAATTGGCCTTTATCCAAGTAGTGATTGAGGGATTGAAATGTTTGAGGAAATATGATGATTTATGGTATTATGTTAAGATTTATGACAGAAATGTATAGTGGTGCATCACAAAGAAAAATGAGATTTTTTTATAAGATAAGCATAAGAATAGTGCTGAGCAACTGATACTCAAGGCTATGGGTTTGGCTGGTGACCACTGAAAGCTAATTCCTTTTCTGCTCACCCTTGTCACCTTCATCTCAGCGCCAAAATAGAGTGTGAGTCCCTCTGTCTAGGAGTCCATGCAAGTGCCTGTGCCTGAGGATACCAGGTCCATGGCTGAAGGTGTGCAACCATGGCTCAGAATTCTGAGGAAAATGCCAAGTTGCAGGAGAAAAAAAAAATAACTGTCAGAAGAGGAGATTCATGTGAGATGAGAAAGCTGAAATTTCAGACAGGGTAAGACAAGGGAAAGCACTGACGTGGGCAAGTATAAAATCATCAAGAAAATACAGAGTGTCAGAGGGAGGCATGACTGTGGCTGTGCTCCAGGGAGCTGTAGGAGCTGCCCTTTCTCCTTCCTGACTTTTGCCTGCCTGGCTAGCAGAGACTCTGCTTGTGTCTTATAAAAGGTGGTGAGCACCTTAATGCCTAACCTAGTACTGATCATTTGGATATGATAACCAATAAGTAATTTTTAAAATTCTGCGTCTGTCCTGCTCACAGAGTCACTTTGTGCTTGGCTAAGATGTCCAAGCAGTAACACAAAGAGGAATGATTACAGCACACAAACGTTGACAGTTAAATCATTTGTGGGAATTTTACCCCCAAAAATTCAGTTCAAAAGAAAATATGTGCTCCCAGATTAAAAAAAAAAAACTGGTTTTGGAGGGAGACTGGTGATGCTTGATCCAGCCAAGAAGTCAAGAAACATTTCCAAAAAACAACCAAACAAACAAAACCACAAAACAAAACAGAAGTTCAATATGGCCAAGGGATTAATTGGAGAAAAAATAATCAATTAAAAACTTCAAGGAATCATTATAAATCTTCAAATATGAAGCAGATTTTTGTCATATATTGAAAATTTTCTTTAGCATTTTCCTGGTAATCTTATGACCTATTGAATGCAACATGTGAATATTTAATAAAATTGGGAACAATCACAGCAGGGGTAGCATGTTTGCACTTTTGTTCTTTTTCTCTTTTTTTTTCTGTTTTTGCTTGTTTTTATCATAGCTGAAACCACATATCTAATTGAGAATGAATATTTTTTTCAGGCAATCTAGAATTGCTCTTGGTTCTTTAATAGCCCCCAAATAAAGGGGGGGGGTTTGCATCCCAAAGGTATGTATGTTATTTGATATAGAGTTTTTTTCCACAAACATTCATGTAGCTCATTAACGGGCCCAGCAATTTTTTTCCCTTGTTTCTTCTCATATAACCAGACAGTTTGATATTTTCCCTCTCACTTTTTGACATCTTGGGTGGGATTTGTCAGAGGAATGCAGGCGTGGGATACAGTCTAGACATGGGTATTTGAGCTAGTCATTCTAAGCTGCTTCAATGGTCAGCAAAGAGAAAAAGACACTTTTGGAAAGGAATTCATTTCAGCACAGAGTACACTTTTGAAATATGTTAGATGCATCATTCTCTAAAACTGCCTATTTTTCTTTATTGACATTGAGGAAGGTCTGAGAAGACCACCTCAGAGGTAAATGATTGAAGTTTTGCAAAAGGAGCCTCTGTCCTGGCAACGGTGTAGACTCTTTTGGCTGCCAAATGCTGAATCTGCCATTACTAGAAATTCTGAGGTGAGATGAATTACTGTCTGGAAGCCAGAGAGCAAAACCTGAAACCATCCATTAAATAGAAAACTCAGTCAGAAAACGGACACTATAGAAGGGGAATGGCTCAGTGCTTTTAAATCACTCCATCTGCTCACAATTTGTCTCCTTTCATTTCCTAACACTTCATTTAAAGTGCCTACTTTTGCATTTCATCTTTTTCCTCTTGTCACAGCCTTTGGGGATGCCTGTGTTCAGGTTCACAGCTGCCATGCCCATGAAGAGGTTGCCCAAAAAATGTGGATGCACCACCCTGGAAGTGTTCAGGGCCAGTTTGGATGGGGTCCTGAGCAACCTGGTGTAGTGGAAGCTGTTCCTGCCTAGGGCAGGGGGGTTGGAACTAGATAGTTTTTGAGGTTTTTTTGCAACCCAAACCAGTCTATGATTCTATGATTTTGTTACTCTGAAAATCCTTTTGGAGATGTTAGTTTGTTGTTTCTTCTGTTAAATACAAGCTACTTGGGGTCAGCACAGGAATGAGAAGAGGTGTGTTTGTAAACAGTGGGAGGACTTAATCATCAGTATTGATATGTAGGCTACCATTAGTTTCCAAGTTCGAGTTTGATATACAAGCAGTTAAGGTTTTGTTGCATCTTTCACAGTCTGTAATACTTCAGCTTTGGGAGATTGATAAGTTGCCACATTTTTGCCTGATTCCATATGAAGTGATTTTGGTTTTTTTCCCACAGTCCTGTACTAACTTTGCAAAAATAATTTTCATATGGCTTGGTAAAGATTTCAAAATCTTTATATTAACTTCCCTGTATTGCATAATCTGTTGTATATTCAGTTAGCAGGAGTTAATATTTTCATGTAGTTTTTTTTATCTTCTTGCCATCTCTCCTCTTTTGAGCTGTTATCTCACCTTTCCATTGTTTTATCTTGCCTTCTTTATGTTTTAGATGTTAAAACTATTGGAAGTATGTATAGTAGCAATGATAATAACTGTGCTTACATCATATCTGTACATAAGTATTTCCCATGCATCCACTATATTTAGCATGACAGGATTTTAGCGTTTTTTGTAATAACATTTGTCTTTTGGTGACTCATTAAGCAAATCATCGCTCAGTTTATTTTTTGTAATATGCCTTCTATCAATTTATTAGTCATTGTTAAGCTTATGAGAACATGAGAACAGTAAAGAAAATTAATCTAAATAAACTAATGGTGTGAGTATAGAGTGAATTAGTTAGGCCCCATTAATTCTTTGTACCTACTGATTCAAAATCAAAAGGTCATAGGTGAGTTTTTAGACATAAAAAATGTTTGGATATTAAAATAGAGTTCTCAAGACATATTAAAGCATTTTCATCTCTGTTTTCTATTTCTATGCATGAAAAGGTAAAAAGAACAGATAAGACTTTGATTCCTGTACTTAGACAGGAATTTGAACTTTGAAGAAATTTTTTAAAAAGTAATTGAGGTAAAAGACAGAGTCCTGAGTGAGGACATAAATGATTGCTTCAGCTTTTTGTGGGGAGATTTTTAATCTTCCTATGACCTATTATCTCCCCTTCATGTAGGGAAGCTCCCCTTCAGCTTTGTATTTCCATTTGGCTGTGTGTGATGAGTCCACACAGCCTCAAAGGGCTCACAAATGGTATTTAGCAACTGATGGGACATGTCCTCTCTTTCACCACCTCAAGTGCACATAACCTCTTTTTACTATCTGCAGATACTGTTAATTACATTGTCGTTGACATTTACCTGAAACATCATATTTTCTGCCTGAGACAGCATGAGACTGCGAGAAGAAAGGTATTTGTTGATTTACTATGACAAAATATTCTTTTTTATCTAAAAATAACCTGTTCACAGAAAACTGTGGCAAGTTCAGTGCAAGACGAGAAAAATTACTGAGCAGGGCAATAGAGAAGGGCTTTGAGCAACTGAATAAGAATTTCTGTAGGCAGGAGGCGAGAGAAGAAAAAGCATCTCATTTCCAATTCATATTTTGATCTGTTTTGATGTGTATGGTGTTCGTTAATTTTTTAAAATATCAGATTTGTCTCTTCTGTGGCTCCACTGCTGCTTCAGCTCTATATTTCACTTCATATTATATGATTTTGTACTTTAACCTTACTAGCTAATATAATCTCCATCACTGTAAAATGTGTTAAGGACATTATTGTGTTGATAATTGGCAGCATCATTAAAGGCTATTGAACAACCTTTGCATAGGGCAAAAACTTGTTAATTGAAACTTTTTTACATTACTGTAGTACATAAAGGTCAGATTTGATTTGTACTCTTTGATAGAGTGAAGCCATAAATATGATGAGTTTGCATGACCTTTCCTTTCTCAAGAATCTACCACCAGTCTCATAGAATGACTGCAGATTTATAATAATTATCTGGTTAAATTACTTGAAGTTCTAGTAATAGACATGTGCATAAATACAATATAGTCATACAAAAAAGAGTTTAAAAAGGAAGCAAAGTAGATGTGATATTTCTGTCCTTCAAAGCAACTTGCCTGAAGTTCATGTGCTGAATGATTTGTGTATGTCCTCCACTTCCCAACCATGACTCCAAGATAATAACCATTACCAGATTCAAAGAAATTAAGTGAGGTAAAAAAATTGTGAAATATCACCAGTTTAGTAATGTTTACTTTAAACTACCTAATGGCTCCAAAAATGTCAAATTGAATTTGAATCTGCCACTCTGAAATATGTTTTCTAATCAAGACTGCTGTAGTAATATTTTCTGACAGATTTCACTGGATTTTCCTGAAAGGTAAAGGTGAACTGAGTAATTATTTTGATAATTCTGTCTACCAGGGGATCAAGATTTATAGGCAGAGATTTTGAGAAAATATTATCCAGTTTTCTGCCTGACTTAGTATATCTTGAAACAAGTGGTATGCTTCTTGCTGGAGAATATGGGGATGCTGAAGGTATGACAGTTTAAATCAGAATTGTATGAAAAGGATAAAAGAACATTCTGCATCCATGAATTAACTTGTTTTGATATGGTTTTATTAATATTTCTAGGATGTGAATTTTAGACATAAAAATTCTTGTTTAGTCATATTATTTTTGATCTCACTTATGTGAGTTTGAAATGTGAATTCAATTCAGTAGACATTTTAATAGCTTAGCACCAATAGAAACTGTGGAAATATACCTATCCTGAAATAGCTACGTGATGGAAAGCTCATCTGAGTTGAAATCTGTTCCAGATGGGGAAGAGCTGGGTTTAGAATTAAGACCTTTATCTAAATATGAAGTCACTTGGTGGGAGGCCACTCTATACTACCAGAAGTGCCATCCTGGGAATTTTTTCTAAGGAAAAAATTTATTCATTTGAATAGTATATCTCCTGCAGGTAAAAAAGAATTGTTTGAGAAATTCTGGTGTCTTTGCATGTCAATGCTGTCTGACTATAATTTCTTGCTGTGTGTCCTCAGGAGCCTTTCCACCAGCTTCATGGCTAATGCATAAGGTATATCACAGTTTTCTACTGTGGTGTGGGGAAAGGGTCAAGACTTCCTGAATCCAGGTTACATGTGGCAGCAAGCAGCTGGAGCTGCCATCAAATGACAAGTCTCTC
>VYZP01026656.1:772-19195 GCA_013400635.1 Hypocryptadius cinnamomeus
CTAAGGTCAGGGCACGAACCTGAGAAGAATTATACTTGTACTTACTACTTCAAGCAAAGACAGACGCTAAACAAGTCTAACATTGATGCAAATGCCCCAAACTCCAGATTCTATGTACTCACAGCTCTTTTCTCCATGTGATGGATCAGTAAACTCCTGGGAAGGCTCAGCAGAGATAAGCAAACATGATGTGTCTGTGAAGCTCTGGGAAAATATGGGAAGTGACTGACCACAGCATTGGCTAAGCAAGTTGACCTTATCATGTGATGACTAGAGGGGTGGAGAACCATGTCCATAAGGAAAGGCTGAGACAATTGGGAATGTTCAGCCTGGAGAAGACTTTCAGGTGACCTAACTGCAACCTTTTTGGTACTTGAAAGGACACTACAAGAAAGATGGTGAGTATTTACAAGGGCACGTAGTGACAGGATAAGGTGGAATGGCTTTAAAGTGAAAGAGGGTAGGTTTGCTTTAGATATTAGGAGGAAATTCTTTATTATGAGGTGATGAAGCAATGGCACAGGTTGCTTAGAGAATTTGTGGCTGTCCCATCCCTGGAAGTCTTGAAGGGCAGGTTGGACAGGGCTTTGAGGAGCCTGGTGTAGCAGAAGGTGTCCCTGCCCACAGCAGGGAGCATGAAATGAGATGATCTTTATGGTGTCCCATCCGATTCAAACCATCCTATGACAAAAGAGACCAAAAGGTGGCTTTTAAGATAAAGGTTTGCAACAGTTAGGAGATTGTTTGACTCTCAGCTGAGTGAATCAATTGCATGTGTAAATGTCTGTCCAGAAGAGCAGCAAGAGCCTGAATGTCTTCCCAAAGTAACTAAACCAGCATGGGGGAGTGTATCCAGGGCTCAGCCCAACCTAGAGGATAAAAACAGAACGATTAGCCAAAAGAGTTTTGAAGAGAGCAGTGGGCTTGAGTTAACTTAAACCCCTATATGCCTTCCCAGGGACTGGGAATGCCCAGTGTTGTGATGATGAGCATATCAAAAGGACCTGTAATGAGAATCATCTTTGCATTGTGCTCCAACAGCTCTGTCTATGCTCTATTTTTAAATTGCCTGTCAAACAATTCATAACTGTGTATTTTGAACAGCTAAAGAGAACACTTACACAGATTTTTACAAAAGACTTCTTCTCCTGTCCTTGAAAAAACTTAAATTAAAAGGTAATCATCCCCCTCAAAGTTCCCCAGTATTGTATCAACACAACAAGACAATTGACATGACACCTAGAGGATACTTTCAAATCAAGTTCTTAGAACTCAAGGGAAATATTTATTGATCTTCTGACTGATGTGTTTCCCTACCAGATCTAATCATTCTTTAGACAGAAACTGCCAAGAAACAGGATTTGATAGCATGGATTTTGAGCATATTATTTCATGGGTGTTACATTACAACTATTATGGTGAACAAAACCTTTGACCCTAATAACTGTGTCAGTGGAGTCCAACCCCCTCCTCACCTAAAAAATCAAGAGCACTAGTCTTGATACCTAGTCTTTTTACTTCACACCTTAACAAAACGGATCAAATCACTAGTGTGTCTCTTCCAGTATCTGTTCTTCCATGCTTTACTCACAGATGTGTCAAGATGGGTAACAAACATCTTTGATGTTTGAGTAAGAGTCCCCAGCTCAATACCTGCCCTATATTGAAGTACAGAGTGAGAAAACCTTTCTGTATAATAAGAAAGGTTTCCTGCAAGTTAACACAATTAATTAGTGTAATTCAAGCAGGGTTCCTCTGACAACATAAGCAGAATATCTTTGCTGTCAGGTATTCTGCTCAAGTTGTCAGAGCACCTGTGACACATTCTGCTTCTACTTGCTTAACTTTTGACAAATAAAAAGACATTTTATTACACATTTAATCTTAAAATGGACTAGATCTTTAGAGAGATGGTAATCATATAAGCTCTACTATTCAAAGAATAATCATTATAAGGACACCATTACAGATTTTATAACATTGTAAATGTTAATTATTTACAATACAAGGAAATAAAAAATAATTTATCATTTCAGGAGTGACATTCTTTTTGTTGTTGTTCTGCTCTTCATTCCACTCTTTCCATTAAGTAAAGGGCAGATATAAAAGGAAACTGCAATTCTTAAAACCAGTATTTCACCAAAGTTTACATGCAAGAGTTTATAAAAATAAGAAAATTAAGTGACTAGAAGTCCCTATCAATCCAAACACAGGTCTGCACACTGAAAGACCATCTCAATACTCGTCAAGGTTCAGCAGTACCAGTCTCTCTCACATTCACAGTCACTGAGAATCAACTACCCATCATTCACAAATGGACAACCACCAGATTTGAGAAAAGGTGGACAAAGTCAAAGCCACTGTCCTTGCTTAAAGAACAAGTGATAAGAGTACTTCTCTGACCACAAATCTGGGAAACCAAGCATAGCTGTCAGTTCCATAAAATAAAGTTTTTCACATCAATACTTGTGCTATCTTCTAATCTCTCCCACTCCAACACACAGTTTGCCCTTCTGATTTAAGTGCTGAAGAACTGTTTGTGCAGCCACGCTGTTCCCTGACTCGGAGGGCTGATGAAGTCTAAAAAAAACACCTGCCACCAAGAACACACTGGTTTAAAACTACATCAGTATGCAGACCCAGTTCACAATACAACTGCTCAGACAAATGTGCCAGCAAAACTTGCTTAGGTGACACAGCACTGGAACAGGGATTGTTGGAAAAGTGACACAGAAACCCCCAGCCAGTTAAAGACTTGTCTTGTGAAATGTTAGGCTAATTTTCATTTCTCGACTAGGATGTATGGAAACACTTCTTTCATCTTGCTTTTGTCCCTTTTTACATTGTTTATCATCCAGATGGTCACTCCTGAGAATTCTTACAACAATTAAAAATCTGGCAATGCTTTCTGGCATTTTCAGCTATGATGACATGCACGTATGTTCAAGATGATGTGCCCTACAAGTCTGATTTTCCTGGCTGGCTGTTCTAGAACACATGCAAATGAAAAACTTCAGACCTTAACACAGCCCTCTGAAATTAACATAATAAAATATCTCCATGCAGAAACATTCCTACCCCTCTACCTTGCCAAGGTGGATGTGGACTGAGCCCGTATCTACAACTGGTGACATACTGAAGAAACAGAACAATTTTGAGAAGATCAAATTCACTGTTAGCCTTTGTTATTTTAGCATCAGTTTAAGATGACAATCATTCACATAAGAATAGAAATCCCTGACAGGAAGGAAGAAAACTGCAAGAACACCCAGGATGGTTACAGAGTATAAATCCTTTCTTTCTATATGCATTATAAGAAAGTTGACTTTGGTGTCATAGTTATGAAAAAAAAACCAAACCAATTCTTCTTAACATACATGGCAGCTGTTGAAAGGCACTGTTATTAAAATACTGTAATAAAGCAAATGTTAAGTTTTTTCTAGTAGAGATGTGTTTGTCTTGGGTATCTAATACCGGGGTGTCAAATACTAGATTACACCCACCTCCAAACACAGCTACCATTCCAAAATCTCCTCTATATAGTCCATAGCTGCCCAACAGTAATGCTTATGGTTTTAGCATCAATCAGACTGGAAGTGATCAATTTCCACAGTGAAAGAACATCAAAAATGAAGTTTCAAGTGATTCTAAGCCCAGCACTTTCCACAGCCCAAAATCCACTTCATGTCTAACCACCTTCCAGTCCTTTGCACACAATGCAGTTCCTTCTCCCGCTCTCACTTGAATCACAAACCAATTCCCCAACTCTGCAGAGGAAGTAATGGCTGCTCTGCTGTAGTTAATAGCAGGAAACAGGCCAACTCTGCAGTGCTCAAAAAGGCACCTTGCCAAGGCTGCCTGCCTCTGTTCCATCACTCCCAAAGCCACTGCTGCATGCTGCAGGAAAAGCTCTTACATTAAGGTGCACTGCTGGACTAACAAGTGCCAGGGGACTACTGAAACAGCCAGAAGGAAGAGGACATGACTGTGTTCCCTGTTGTATGATAGAAGACAGTCTTTAGGTGACTTACAAAAATATTAAGAGTTTTGATATTTTGATATGGAAACCATTTCATATATGTAAAAGCCCTCTCTTACCATGGATCTAGCTGATTCAAAGTGTTTTTCTTACAATTACATGAAAACAAGAATTTGTTATCCACCCTTACTTTTTTTTCCCCCAGCTTTCTACACTTTACAGAAATATTTCAACTATGCCAATTCCTCCATGTTTATTTCAAATTATGTCTAATCCAGTGTGTGAAAAAAAAAAATCAAAGATCACAACTACTCATTACTATTTCAAACTAAATAAGAAATGAAGGGCAGATCACATGAAACAAAAGCACATCTTGCAAGATGAAAGACTTAAACAAGACACTGCCTTCTATTGCAAAGTTCACGCCCACACTGGAAACCCTAAATCAGATGCCTAAATCAGCACACCAACCTTTACCATATTAAAATAATCTATCTTCTAAGTACTTCCTCTGCAGAAGGAATGAAGGTAAGAGATGTGTTTCCAGATGCTATTCATCTGACTTAAGAAAAGTCAGCTGACTGTGCACAATGTATATTACTGTTTTAGAATACATGACTATTATGCCCTTTTTATTCCTCACCTAAGCTGACCATTTGGTTTCACATTCCCAAAAGAAAACCCAAGAAAGTCTCACAAAAAATTAGTACTTTGTTTTATACTTTAGTCACTCCAGCATCTTCAATAGTTCAAAGTTCATGAAAGCAACTTTCCTTAATACTATTTTCCTTCACAGGACAGTATCAGAAAATATGGAGATTCCAAAAATCTACAATAAAGGTATAAGTAAATTGCTGACTCAGTGAATTCCAATTTTGGCTGTCCTGGTAGCAAAAAATTTTAATTAAAATATTACTATATATCATTTTAATGAGGGAAGGATCCAAATTTCCCTAACATTTTCTTCACAAAATAACAGTTCTTGAACCATGCTGCCCTACAGGTAAGGTGTGGAGTCTGTGGGGAAAGGTACTACTCAATCCTAGACACAGGGAAGAAGAAAGAATATTCAGAATGAGGAGACAACCCATGGGTATGTTTTGTCTCTTGTTCACAAAATCCCCCTATAGGGTGGGATTTTCCTATCAGCTTCCTTCACCTCCACCTCATCCCACAATACACACTCCTGCTCACAAGCTGCAATTTGTTTAGCTGCAAATTCCTCATGCCTGTTACATCATTGAATTAGCAAGCTTAGACATATAATTTAAAAGTACACACTTTGACAGGACTCACTGCTAAGACTTCAAATAAACGTCTAAAAAATGTCCCGCAGAGTTTTGTTGTATTACTTGCTATTTGTATTTGTATTTCAAATAAATATAGGAATTGCCAAACTAGATTAGAAAACTAGACATTTCAGTTCGTAATCCTTACATCTGGTAAATACCAAATGCCATGCACAAACAAAATAATCCTAAAGCTGACACTTGCAGACATCCCAACAAAAAGAAAATTCCTGTTTTGAAGTATTTCTGGAGCTGTAACTAAATCCACATAAATACAAGCCATTCCCTGAAAGAACAACCCTATTCTTCCTCACCTGCGTACCAGAGCTAGGAACTGTGTGACCACAAAAAGGGTTAGTGCAGCAATCTATTCCAAGAGAAAACTGTTAATTATTTGGTGGAGTTAATCTTCCATTGGGTTGGCCTACTCAACTCACACAAATGCAAGATCCTGCAAAGTAGCAGACAACTGGGTAAACCTTTTTTTTTAATTAGCTGAGGTATAACATGAAAGCAAGCCAAGAGAGACATGAAGTCCTTTACAAGGCAAGCAGCAGCAGCAATGCTGGAAAGGGACAACAGAAACACAGCTACTCCACCTGGCAGTACATTGTCCTAGACTGGTTAGTTTCAAGAATTTAGCTCTTAAGAAACTTAGCCTGCAGCTACGCAGTGCAAGTTTAAATCAAACCAGCCCAGTATCACACTCCACTTTTCTCCACACATGCATTCTTGTCCATTCCTGTGCAACAATGTTGTGCGTGTCTGATTCAGTAACCATCTCACAGGCTCAACCCACCATAGAAGCAGAAAAAAAATTATTTATACAGCTCTACTCTTCCACTTATTTTTTCTCATCTTTCGCCTTGGAAATCTACAGAGTACTACTGCCACTGTGGAAAAGATAAAGGAGTGCATGGCTTGGGTAAGCAGACAAGTAAGGCATAAACCACAGTTAATTTCAAAAAATACTTGTTGAACTTATTTCCAAAACCGTTTAAGCATAAATCAGTTTAAGAATTTCTGTTTAGACTAAAAAGGAAAAACTTCAATTCTACACCTTTTAACTTGCATTTACAATCACTTCTGGACTCATGCTGTGTTGAGGTATCTAATGTGGATCTTGAGCTGCATACAGGTTCATCATGTGGCTGGTGATACGGGACTGTATGGGATGCTTGGGATTTTGGCTCATCCTGAGTTTCAGCTGTGAAAGAAAAGGAACTAGCAGGGATTGCTGGGCCTGCTCTGTTGGTTTGCTTTGGGAATCCAGCCCTGCAGTACAGCAGAGATCCGCCCCAAGGAGTGGCTGCTGCTGAATCCACTGAGGGAAACAACCCCCCCTCCTCCCCCTTTCTCTCTGGCCATGGCAAATCTTGTCACTTCTGACAGAAAAATTTACACAAATTTTGTAAACCTTAGCATCACAAAAGCTTCTGACTTTGGCATGGGCATCAGTGATACCCACATCAGTGTGTTCTATTGTTAAGGTATAAGCCGTGTAGTTTGTGGAAGGGACAATTTTCACATGTATGTATCCGATGGTTCTGCTCAGTTTTCCTAAATTTACAAGTGCCTTTTCCACTCTACCCCTGTGAAGTAAACAATTTAAGCTTTTTAATATCCTATGCTGAATTTTTCATCTCTGAAGTCTCCAGCCATGCTCCTGACAGTCAGCAAGCCCACAAGAAGGATTACTGACTCTATCATCTAAAGAAATACCACATTTTTGAGGTTTTAAATAGCACCCTGTAGTATCCAACTTAACTGTGCAAATTTAACACTCTTCTGACAATTTACTTAAGAAATTGTCTTGGTTTTAAAGGACAAAAAAAGCTCCAATCAAAGTGTGAATATGTGGGAAAAAACCCAACTATTACTTCCTCCAATATCATGTATTACCTTCAGAGTTTGAGCCTTGAATTGCCAAGCTTTCAAGATAAATAATAATAGAAAAGGAAGCAAAAGCACATCATTATCCACTGAAGATACATTCTCTTCATCAACTCCTCTATGTCATAGAAAATTTTACTCAACCTGGATCCCTCACACAACAGTAGATAACAAAAAGGGTACAGAATGCACTACCTCCTAGATTTTGTTACAGGACACCTTTTCCTAGGCCAAATGAGGTTTTTAAAAAGGAAAATGAAACACAAAGCTTTTGCTTGTGTCCTCTAGCAGAAATCATTATCAAAGCATGTGCAAAAGCTCTAGAAAAAACACAACTGGAAAATTAAGAGGGAAGATTTTTCATTGCTCTCCAAGAGAAATAATCGTTTGATATAATTCCCACCCCTCAGGAAAAAAAAAAAAAAAAAAAAAAACACCACCCAAAAAAATTAAAAAAACCAAACAATTTANNNNACAGACCAGACTACTTACAAAAAATTTATATCCACAGTCTTTCAGCATTTTTATCTCACTCTTTTTCAAATGGTCAGTTATTTACATCATATTGAATGAACACTCTGTATGACAATAATTTCCCTTTTCTTGTATTTTGTTCTAGTAATTTTCTTAATTTTTCTTGTTCTTGGACTACACATTCTTCAATATCAGTTTTCCAACTTGTATTACTTTTATCCTTTTCCTTGCAATAGACACAGCGCTACGAGACATTAAACAGAAGAGAGCAGAAAGGTCCACAATTTACACTTGCCCTATTTAATTCCCCAAAAATAGACAAAAGACAGAAAAGAAGAAATCACCAAGAAATAAAAAACAGTACTGAAATGCTGAAGGACTAATTATGCATTTCAGACACTGCAGCTACAGTCCAGGAGGGCTGTGTTCCCATTACACACTGTCCAAAGCAAAGCACACTCAGAGCTCAGACTTTCTGACAAGAAGTTACCTTGATTTGAAGACATCCTACAGAATTTCTATCTGTGATAAAAATCGTAAGACTTCTCAGATTAAAAGACAAAATAAGTAAACAGAAGTTTAGAAACACCAGAATAAAGAATACTGGATTTACCGTGCATGTGTTTTATACTTGATTGATTCATGCCAAAATAGGGTATAAATTCTGACCAAAGTTCTTCCCCAAAGTCAGTTTAATGATTCCCTTCCCACGTCTGATTTCCCAAAGAGGAACAAGGTATACATGGCAGCCTCTTCTTCATGGCTGAGGGTATTTTCATATTTTCTTCCCACACAGAATTACTCTAATACAACTTCCAAAAATGTAATTCTTCCCTGGGGGAATTATATTTTTTTGACTGATAAACAGGGAAGAAGAATTAAAGAGTTAAAGGTAAAAAGAACCACTGCAATCTCCTTGCTTTAGGAAATCCAAATTAAAAAATGTTGAAACAAAAATAAATTATAAGTGTTACACAGCTTGACATTGGTGGTATTAGTATCTTCCCATCACATAAGCTACAGTAATAGATAGTAAGTAATAAGATAGCAATAATCCTTTTACTTAACATTCCTAATGCAACTTAGCATTTTACTTTTCCTTTTTAATCACCACAGGAAAAAAAAGCTAGAAGGAAAATAGAACAGAAATCTTACCATTAGGTTTTAAACACTGTAAATTCTAGTAACAGCTCAAATTATTTGATGCACACACTTTATCAGCACTGCTCTTTTCTGGAATTCGCATAACTCCACATCCGTACAGCAGCGTGCTTTAGTTACATCACATTATAACCTCTACTTCCATGACACTTCGTACTGTTCATTAAAAATTCCTTTTAGATTATTTCCAGTGTTTTCTATTTTAGAGCCAGAATACAAACAGAAGAAAAAAGTCCCTCTGCAACTCTTAAATGTGATCCAGAAAGTTTAAGAATTGAAGCAAAAATTAAGCTCCATGATTCCTTATTAATTCAGGGGTCCTGTAGTCCTTACCCTGGACTCACCAAAATGAAAAAATCCTCCTCTCTTTTCTGCAGAGGGAAGGCAAAAGTGGTTCTAATGCAAATTAGCAAACTGAACAATTATATTTTATTAACATAATACATTCTAAAAAAAAACCCTGTGTGATGTACATCTACATGATTTAGATGATGAATGGTAGGTAGTCTGGCATACATGGAATTTGTTATTAAATAGTACCGATGCTCCATTTCACAATCTTTTTCCAAGTACCCCTTCAGCACAGTCCCAGCCTTAGCTCATTCTCACCAAGATTTCCATCCTCAATGGTCAGCACCACTTCATCCATCACCAAGGCTCGGAAATCCAGCTCCTCTTCACAGCACTTGGCCTTCAGTGCTCTCAGGATCTCCTGCTGAGGGTAATCTTCTCTGATGCGGCGGTCTGTTAAGAACCACAGCCTGGGAGCAACGGAACTGCACATCTTGGACTTGTCTTGCAACCTTCAAGGTCTCCTTCCAATGGAACTGCTAGACAGTGGAGAAGATGAGACCCTGTTAGAGTACACAGGCTCTTGTCTTCATGATCCCTGCTGTACTAAGTCCCACTTCTGCACAAGCCAGTCTGTTTCAACTGACTTCAACTTCCAACCTCCAAGCAGCAAAACAATGTCTACACCTACTCTGCAACCAAAAGTACCAGCAACAGAAACAAATCCATTTACATCCCATGAATGTTAAATGCTAGAAATTAGGTCTTGGTCCTCATCCCAGCTTTCTCCTCAAGAAGTACACAAAGATGTAGCTGAAAACAATTTGAATGGCCACATCTGAAGGCCAGAATTTCAACTTCATGATTAGGATAATTCCTTCTAGTGAAATAACTCCACCCTTCTCCTAGGCACTGCTAAAATACCCAGTGACAGACTTGATTTGTCTCTTTCCACCATATATGGAAGAATGGGACAAACTCTTTGTGTTAAAAAAACAGACCAGAAGAACAGAAATTCATTCCCACAGAATGTTCCAGGTAACTATTTAGGACTGTTTTGCTCTCACAAATATTTCACATCTGCCGTGAGATATACTTACAAATATATTAAGTAGTATCCAGAACACATAATAATGGAAAAACCAACGTAACAAGGAGCACCAACAAAATGTCAGGAATACAGAACATTAACACACGTAAAATAAAGCAAAATCAAGGCCAGAGTTTCAGTGGTAGCCCTTTCTTGGTTCAAATCAATTTTTTTAAGTCACCTTTATACTTAAACAGCACTAAAGAATTCAGGACCAAGAACCAAACAGTTCAAATTGAAGAATTTCAGTAGGGTTAGAATTGATAATAGCAAGGCATTGCTCCTTTTGCTTTGAATACAGAGGACTTGGGCTATTTTTGACTGAATATATTTTTACTAAAATATTTTTAAAGCTGCAAACCAGTTACAGGTACATAAATGAACTACTCCTTTACGTTCAAGAAAGACACATGGTGTAGAGAATAGGAATTCTGGAGAAAACCAAAGGTTTTCTGTGTCACCTTTAAACTTTCCTATTAAAATAAAAATTCAAATATCGTAACTTTCACCAATACAACTGACATAGCTTCCTAGCACAACTGAACTCTGAGACAGAAACAGGAGTTTTGCCTGGTAGTCATAATGACTGCTGCCAGCAGACAATGTAAATACAAAGATACCTTCAGTATGTAATTGCTATCACATGCTGTTAAAAAAAAATTTTGTTTCTGCAGCAGGTCTTGGGACAAAAGGATTGTTTAGTTACAACCATAAGAACCAGCTAGGTTTTTTTCTAGCATTAAAAAACTATTTTCCTTTCTACTACAACAGCTTTTTCTTAATAAGAAAACAAAATTTTAAGTGGACATGTTTATTCCTGGTACTAAGAACCACAGTAACAACACAAAGACTGTGACCTTTTTCTCATTGATTTGGTAAATGAGGTGCAATAATAAAGCCAAGAACTACAGTTTTTCATACTAACAGACTGGAAAAAGGCAGAAGCTATGGAAAGACGATCACAGATCCAGACCAACCCTTCAAGGCAGTCAGATGTTCAAGGTAAAGCAGGAAAAGAGTGTTTGCTCCCTGCAGAAAAAATGGGTGTGGGAGGTTATAAGGAGTATCTTTTGATCTCTCCAAGAACCTCTTTGTTTTTCAAAGCAGCTCAAAGTGAAAAGGGCAAGATGAGGCTTGGGCTGGCAATGGCAGATATCTATCTCTCAGACCCTGCCCCACTTGTGCCTCCCTCAACAATGCACGTCTGGACGCGGTAGTTTACAGGGAACTTCCTGGAACAACATCCTGCGCTGGGGAGGGGGACAGGCCGTGTTTGGCAGGACCGCCCCGCTGCAGGCCCAGCCCGGAGGCCGCGGGCACTGCCCCTCAGCGCTGCCATTTGCAGAGGGGCCGGCGAGGCCCAGCAGCGCCACCTGCCGCCCCTGCCGGGCAGCGCCGCTCTGCCCCCGGCCCGGACGGGCGCATCCCACAGAACAGCGGGAGAACGCCGGGGACATGGAAAAACACACCACACACGCTTTCTCAGCGCTAAAGAAAAAAAAAAACCACAAAAACCCCCAAAACATAAATCAGAAACCATCATCAGAAACCGTATTTTCTGCCTCCTTGGGTTTTAGTTTGGCCTTTTGTGGTTTGAGTCTTTTTCCCCCTCAGTACTGGTTCTAATGCTAATACAAGAACCAAGTATTTTCTCTCCATTTTTGCTTTCTTTGCCAATCTACTTCAATTTTTCCCAAATCTCTTCGCTACGTGGCCCCACCTCCACCCCCTTAAATACACCATCACCTCTCCCTGACTGTCATTTCAGCACTTAATTCCTTAAAAATCAGGAAAGAATCAAAGAAGAAAGGAAAAAGGTATATTCTCTTTTCCCCATCTTCTACTTTTGAAAGAAATTACAATATTGTCAAGAAGGGCCGTCCATATATATCAATGAGGATATTAAACCAGCAGGTGTATAAAAATGCCTTGGATATGTCTATTCATCTCTCTCCTAATACTACATGTCATTTGCTCAAAATCTTAATGTTTTTATAAATGTATATTCAAAAGCTCCCATCTTATTGTAAGAAAGGCAGGCAACAATCTCAAATCTGCAAGACTGAGAGGCTCACTTTAGAACAAGCTACAAGCCAGCAGCAGAGACAGAAACTAACAGTCCTAAATCCTGGATCCTTCACTTCCAGTCCAATACAATCTTCTTTTTCTACCCAAAAGAATTTATTTTTCTAACATTCTGCTCCTAAAATCAGAATATATTCATCAGTTTCAGCCTCACCTTATAATCTATTTTCATTGTGTAAGAAATCTCACATAACAAAACTTGCATTTACCCTATTAACCCAAACATCTTAAAAATCCCTTCCACATTCTCAAGAAAATGGTTTGTAGGAGGAAAACTGGCCTTGCAGTCAGATGCACAAAGGCATTATGCTCTGAATTTGGATGTTACTGCCAGAATTCTTCCCTGAAAACCAGCTCCACCCATTTCAATCTAAAAGACACAGCCTCAGACAATGCTGGGTGTGCAGAGAATACTTCCTAATCCATGAGAGCATCTATTGCAAAGTAACTATGGTATATATAAGGGGAAGAGCAGATGTCTAAATAACTTCAAGATGGCCACTTCAAGTGCACTTTTCACTCAAAGCTACTACAGTCAAAGTAAGTACAATCTTTCAATAACTACTTCACAGATTTATAAAATTAGAAGGCAAAAAATAATCATAAACTTAACTGCACGCTAACAGACTGGGTGAGGGAAAAAGGGTGGTATCAAAGTAAAAGGTCTGTGATAAAAATCAAACTGTGTCACACCAGCCAAGCAGACACTGCCACAACTGCTTCAGGAATACACTGCCTGAAACATATTCCTTGCAATTTATAGAGGGAATGAACGCTCACCTCAACTTTCAGCTGTGGCACCCTTATCCTGCTTAAGCCAGGCCTTACTCCAGCAATCACACAGCAGCTTCCTTCCCTCCCTAGCACATACAAACCTATTTCCTCCCACATTCCTTCAATCTGCAGTACACCTCTAGCAGCTGTTCTAACAAAAGCACTCACTGTGCTCCTTTTTGACTTTACAGCATATATGAATATGTTTGATTGAAATAACAGGGAATTCAGCCAATCAGATCAGCTGTCTAGAGAGATCTGGAAATCTTCTCTGAAGACCACTGTTTTTGCCTTGAAGGGGGTGTTCTCTTCACAGAGATTAGAGACCTCCCTCTCCCTCCAGGAATGGGAGATTGGTCTCCATGGCTCATTTACTCGTTCTCCTGTCTTCAACACCCAAAAGTAGAAGAAAAATAAACTAGTTTCTTTTTCTTTTTCACCATGATGTATTTCCCTTAAGATGAAGCAAGAAACCCATTTTTAGGAAATACTGATTAATTAATGTATTATTGATAAATGTGTAAGATAAAAGGTATCTAGTATACAAAAAAAAGTTCAATATTCTTTTTGTTCATGATGCAACTACTCAATGCTTTTGTAAATTAAAAAGTCTAGGTTGTGCCTTCCCTATGGGAATAACGAATGGAATCCCAGATGTCTATAGCATCAAGGATCAATGTGATCTAGCTATTCCACCTGCTCGACCTGTGATCTGACGTTGCAGCACACTGCCACTGCCTACAGTGGGATCTGGGAAACAACTTAGCGGAACAGTTATTACCAGCAGCCCCTCCCAGAATTGCCCCTTTTTTAGAGCTTGGCTCAGACTCTCAGTTACAGCATGTGCAGATAACACAAACTCCACAGATTTCAGTGTTTAAAAGAGAAGTAAAACCTAACCTTAGTTTTAGCATACCTCTAGCCATGTTTAATCCCTGCAGCTGAGATACTGACAATAAAAATCTCAGGGAATTGAGAAGGAATGAGCAAAAGACTGACAGTGACAACCGCCATGGGAAATGGAGAACTAGGAAAAACATTGCTCCAAGCACTCGCCTCACTATGAGTAACATTAACAACACCATTAATGTTTATCCCTTAATACTCATTTTCAGAACAGTGCTATTCAAGCTGGAAAAGGTATTTTGACTTCCTTTTCATCATAAATTAAATAAGGCTTGAAACTGAGTACACATTTCCAATAAACCAATCATCTCTACCATTACAGCAGTTTCCAGAATGGCTGGAAGGACGCATTTCAAGACAGTGAAGACCTAAGAATGGTTGGCAGATGTTTGCAAGTTATCTCCTTCAGGAGACACCTCAAGGCAGATCTGAATTATAAAGTCAATCTTAGAATGCAGACCAGTTAAACAGCTAATGAACAGTTGTCCAGCACATGACCCAGCATGTAATCCATCATACACTTTCATGGAATTCTCTGTCTCATCTTAATGAGATGAGAGCAGTATTTGAAACATCCCAGAAATAGGACTTTCTATGTCATAGGGAGAGCAGGTCTGCAAACAGTTCACAGCTGTTTCCAGCATAAAGCACAAGTGATTTTTTTTTTCCACACAAAGGTACCAGAATGATGACCATCTAAAGAAAATGTTACAAAATATGTATGGACGATGAATATATCACATGGTGATAGAGAAAAGAACTGACATCTTTAGAAAAATAAATCCAAGATATGTCAACTCGTTCCTGACAATGCTGCTTCATGGTGATGCTTAAGGCCAACATCAAGAAAAATTCCTCTTTTACGTACCAGAAACTAGTTTTCCTAAGACTGTCACATAACTGTTTGAGAATCTTTGGAAAGAACACATTTTTAAAAGCTGAAGAATCTGAAAAATTAAAATATTTATTTAAATGCATTTTATATAATATATTATAAGCTGCAGCACAATCTGTCCACTGCTGCTGCATTATCATCCACCCTCTACACATGCATCGGAGAATTGAAAGTCTCTGCAGGCAGGTGAACCCCAAGCACACCTCTTTGAAAGCACATCACAGTATTCACCTCCTTTTCCCTTTGAGATTTGTAGACCGCAACAGCCAAAGGATATGGGAATATATTAATTGTTCCCATTCATTCCCACCCCTGCAGACGGGCAAGTGCACTCCCCATGATGGCTTTCATCTCCTTGTCTCCACCTTTGCACTGAGTGATGTTCAAGATGCTAGCAGCAATCCTCCCAGGCACAGCTGCCTCTGAAAGGCGGACATCCACACCCCCCATCTTTCCTCCTCTGTGTTCATGCTTGAAAGTAGAAGGCAAGATTCCTCATTCACACACCCCACTTCCCAATCACCACCGAATAATCCATTCTCTTTCCTCCCCGCAACGTGAGCCCAGTACTGGTCAGTATCAGCCATCCTTCTACTTTGGTCTTGGTATTTTTTCCAACAACAGGCTCTCAGCTTTTTCACGCTCCTCCACTGTCCCTGGGTGCGCACGCACGCCCGTGTGCAAATAAAACACACCATTTCCTCCCACATCAGCTGCTTTTCCACCTGTGCCAGGCTCCCCCGCAGTGTGGTACGATATACCCTCTCTCCTCCCCGATCCGTGTGTACACAGCCAGTTTTCCCTCCTCCCTTCCCCCACCCCACAGTCTCTGTGCATGCCTCTCCCAGCGCCTGGAGTGGGGGAAGGGAAACATGCACTGCGTGAATGAATGGACTGAAGAGACTTACCAGAAATTTGGTGAGGAAGGAGTGGAAGACGAAAAAGACACTAAAGATGGGTGTTTCCTTCAGCGTGCCAAGTGCTGCTTCAGTTCTGGCTCCCTTAAGGAGGTCACGTGTCTTGCTAGGGACCCCTTTTCCTGGATCCTCTACTAAGCAAAAAGGGTGGCACGGAAGTCTTCTGGATGCCTCCCTGCACTACACCCCAAAGGAGGGAAGGGTACTACTGAAGCTCCCAAAGCAAGCAAGCAATGACAACGTTCTCCTGGTCCTGTCAGGCACTGTCTAGCGGATGCCTCTGGGACCAAGGCAGATTTCTGAGGGAGGGAAGGGGAAGTAAATGAATGTTTAAAATAATTCCCAAATTGTTTTCCCCTACGGAGCAGGGGAGGATGGGAAGGAGTAAAAAGAGTACTGGTGAAGAGCTGCAGCTTTCTATGTAAAAGAAACTCAATCCTTGTGTCTCTACTTCCTCAGAACTAAACCCCTAAATGACTGAAGTCACCAACACCTAGGGAGGAAAAAAAGAAGAAACATCCCTATTAGACATAAACATACAAAGGTATGAAATAAACTAAATCCCAAAGGAAGAAAAGGTGCTATTCAAAACAGTAAGCAAAGTCAAAAGAAAATGATAACATGAACATAATTAGGGGAAATGTGCAACTTTAAGTATTTTACACAAATATACCATCACAGAAACCAATTTTAAGGGGAAAAAAACCCACAAAGCTAAGCAGTTTGTTCTTTTACTTAAGAATGTGCGGTCAATGGATAGATAAATCCGTACCTACAGGGGAACATACGAGGAAATTAAGTTTCTAAACCTACAAAAACTATTCCTATTTATTTGTGAGCCTTTAAACCTCTTCCCCAGAATAACCCTTAGGATTCAGAGGAGACTGGAGAAAAGTACGTTTCAGTTCAGAAGCGTGTATTCCTATGCATTAGGAGCATGTACTCCCATGCATTAAAACCCACGCTGCCACAGAAAATAAACAGCGGTTTATAAACGGTGACAAAAAAAAAAAAAGAAAAAAAAAACCCAAACCAAAATAACATGTCTAGAGGATGCTTGCTTAAATTATGGAATCAATCCAAGATTAACAGTGTGGCACGCTTGGAACACGGAGCCCCTGGTAAGATCTCAGGCAGTAAAAACACCGATGTGCCACCAGCTCTTTTTGAAACACCGGAAAACAAAAGGGGAGAGCAAACCTAGTTGGGAAGATCTTGCTGCCAGACCCAACGCCAGCCACACACCCCCCTGGCTCCATCACGTGAAGATCAGCCCCCACAGCCACCGCCGATCCCCACGGACCCGTGCGGGGACGCGGCCGCCCAGCGAGCCCGCGGGGCGGCGGCCCCCACCCCGCGCTGGCAGNCCGCGGCTGTTCCCTGCACCGAGCCCCCCGCCCGCCGCCGCCGCCTCCCGCGCTCGCTCCCGCCGCCTCACAGCGGAGCGGCGGCGGTGCTGTAACGGCCGGGCCGGGCTTGGCACGCGCGGGGGAGAGCGAGGGCGGCGGCGCCGGGATGCCTCGGACCGGACCGAGCCGAACCTGACTGGAGGGAGCCGAACCGGCTCGGCCCGAACCGGCTCGGTCCGAACCGGATCGGTCCGAACCGAGCTCGTGAGCGGCGGCACCACCGCTGAGGTAGCTGAAGCCAGTCCTGTCTAACGGCTGAGGCCTCCCACAGAATGGGTCAGGTTGGAAGGGGCCACTGGTCCAATCTGCCTGCTCCAGCCGGCCATCCCAGAGCGCGTGGCACAGGATTGTGTCCAGACAGTTCTCAAATATCTCCAGTGAGGGAGACTCCACAACCTGTCTGAGCAATCTGTTCCAGTGCTTGGTACCTGCACAGCAAAGAAGTTCTTCCTCATATTCGGGTGGAATGTCCAAAGCATCAGTTTCTGCCCATTGCCTCATGTCCTAATGGTTGGCACCATCAAGCAAAGCCTAGCTCCATGCCCTTGGAATCCCCCCTTTAATTGCTTATAGATATTGCTAAGGTCCCTCCTCTTCTCGAGGCTGAACAGTCCCCCCTCTTCTCTTGGCCCCACTCTCTCAGCCTTTCTTGCAAGAGAGCTGCTGTAGTCCCCCCATCATCCTTGTTCCCCTCCCCAACCTGCTCCAGGAGCTTCTAGTCTCTCCTTACTGAGGAACCCAGACTCCCAATGCAGCCCCACTAAGGCCAAGCAGAGGGGCAGGATCACATCCCATGGCCTGATGACAAAGCTCTTCCTCATGCTTTTCCTCACACCCACTCCTGCCCTTCTCCCCTGCCCCATACTGGGCTTCGATCCAGCTGCTACTGCCCCGGCAGACCCCAGCCCAGGTCCTGCCATGCCCACCTGGCTTCTCCTGCAGCCCCACGATCCACCCCTGGCTGCCCACTGCAGGGTACAGACACCAGGCCACTGCCACAGGTGACCGGCCCCAGCACAGCCCAGGCAGCTGCGCCGTCTGGCAGTGCAGCAAAACATAGAACACCTGTTGTGCTTGTCGCTGCTGCTGTTGGCATGTGGTGTGCAAAGCCTGAACCCTTGTACTTCGTGTGACAGGTAAAGGTGTGACAGAACCACAGAATCAATTTGGTTGGAAAAGACCTCTGACATCACCAAGTCCAACCTATGACCAAACACCACCATGACAGTAGATCATGGCACTGAGTGCCACATCCAGTCT
>VYZP01026668.1:3557-16635 GCA_013400635.1 Hypocryptadius cinnamomeus
CGAGTAACTTACTGCTTTCAACCAAGCAGCATTTCCTTTGGTTTGTTTCTACTTATTTAATTTCCGTTTGCTCACAGTTAGGAAGCCAAAGTAATTTTTAATCTTAGATTTAACATTAGCAATTTCCAATATTCCTTCTCTCCAACCTGTGTGAGTCTCATTTGACCTCGTGCACCCCAAAATTCCTGGCAAAACTCTTGTATGACTTATTCAGCGACTGAGCAATGAGGCAAATAAGGTGAAAATATGTCTGAATTAGATTATTTGAAGGGAAACAGATGAATTTTGGAGCCATTTTGGTACATTCAGGTTAGTTTCTTTTCTTTGCTAATTCTTTACAGTTGCCACACTGAAGATCACCTGCCCTGACAGCTGATCCACCCATCAAGCCATGTAGAAAAAATACAGATTTTCTTGAAAAATCCACTTCTGCTGCTGGTTTGCTGCTCTAATGGAGAAAGAGATTGTTACAAATACACACCCTTGAGTACGTTGATGCAAAACTTTTATTTTCCATCAATATGAATTTATTTGGGGCATTTGCTGCTGCCATGCCATGCTGTGATGTGCTACGAAAAATCCAAATAATTTTGTCAGACAGCAACAAGTCCTGTAGAAGCATCTCTTTTTCTCACTTTTTACAGAAGCAACGTGTCATTTTTATGAAGTTTTTTAGGTAATGGGGACAGTTTTTATGGCTGAACTGAACCAAATATTTTCCTTAGGAGAAGTAAAAATCAATTGACTTGAGGAGAGATTTCATTAACAGGGACCAAACCCTATTTTCAGTGAAATCAAATCAGTGGGAAATTTGCTATGCATGACCAGGGACCCACATTCTAATTACAATTAATCAGTTATCCCATGTATTTGGCTGCACTTTTCCTGTTCTCAAATAACTTGCAAATCACACTGAATTTCTTGCATGCTTATTTCTTGTCTGGAATTGTTCAATACTAATTTAAGTGAACCCATTTCAGCTCATGACGTGTTCATGCACTATTTATTTAGATTTAAGGGGTATTTTTTCTTTTTCTGAATGACACATGGCATTCTTCTTTCCTGAATAGATGTCTGAAATATCAAAGTGGGGATGATTCAAAAAGAAATTATCATATTTTTTTTGGAACTCTCATTTTGTTTATTGACCAAATAATATGTGTTCAGGTTTTCATTTTCCTTCCCCATTATCTATTAAAAGCCATGGGGAAAAAAAGATGGGGAAAAATAAAGAAGACAATAGTCAAAAATACTGCTGTGCTTTTTGTTCTTTTTGAAAAACCAATGACTGCAAAATGTTAGGCAAAGAGAAAAATAACATTTCTTGAGAAATAATGGTTCTCTTAAAAAAAAAAAAGAAATTAAAAAATCAATGATGTCTCATTGGAGGATGTTGAATAAGAGATGAAAAATAACAACAGTATAATATTGTGCATGTAAGAATATAGGTGCAGAACAGCTGCTCATTGGGAAAATACCTGATTCTACAGAGTTCAGTAAAAAACAAGCACTGAACAACCATTCTGAGTCTAAATGAATATTTCTGAATACTGATTTTACAGCAGCCAGATAGGTCCTGACTCACTTTCTGGGGAATGGATAAATTAGGACATGAACTCATTGCTGGAAAAATTCCCCTTGATAGGAATGGACTTTGGGTCAAGAAAGGAAATAATGAGTTGGAAAATGAAAAGAAGCAATGGAATGGTAAGGAACTGTTAGGGCAAGTGTGATGGCAAGAGTTGGACCCTTTTTGTTTAGGCATAAACCCCAAATTTCTCCCCACAGCTGGAACAGGTTCCAGTACCAGGGACTGGCATCCTGTGGATGCTTCCCAGGGAATGAGGCACAGACCTTTGGGTTTACATTCTAATAGGGGCAATTCCTCTCCTCACCTCCAGTTTCCTGCAGCATCTTTTTTGATCCATCACCTCCGTTCCTGGCAATTCACAGTTTTTTAAGTCATTCAGGAAAATTTACAAATGAACTTTCCCAACATGCTATATCAGATACCCCATTTAATTTGTCTTTATGGTGTCCCAGGATGATTAATTATCTTCTGGAAGTGCTCTGTGTATCTCACACTTCTGTTTTACTGAATTTTTTAGTGTTACCTCTTTGTTGCCTGAGAGTGCACCTGCTTCTAATTATATGCAGATGATATACAATTATATCTTTAGAGGGATTCAAATGACAATGTTTCCCTGACTTTTAGTGCTGCCTTTCTGACATAAAGCTGTGGTTTAGTACAGGTTTTAACAAAGCTAAAATCAATTAATCATATACCTTGAATTACATCAGCTTAGGCATTGCAAAAAAAAAAAAAATTGAGAGCTGGGGCCTCTTCAATTTAAATTGGGCCAGTATCAGGGAAAAATTGCATGAATATTTTAATTTTAAGCGCTTTTAAATCACTATGGTATTTTCTTTTTAACAATTCCCATTCTCACAGACAACTATAGCAGCAGAATTTTGAAAATCAACTTAGAAATTTACAACAACCTCATTAGAAGCTTAATTTTGCAACTCACAGTCATCTAAAAAGTGATTTTAGGCATATAACATGATGTCTTTGAGCACCACTGGCTCTTTGAATAAAGAATCATTACAATAAAAAGTTGGCTAATGAGCCATAGAAAATATTAAGCTATGGATTCAAATAGTGTTTTCTGAAGAGGTCGTAACATGGATAATTCAAGAAACAGGAACAGGTAGAATTAAAAAAAATACAATTATTTTTATATTCTTTTAAACTTATTTATTTCTTTTTATCATTTTAGCAGATACCTAAGTATTTTCTGCATGTTGGCAGAAATTTCTTATTATCATTTTAGCAGATACCCGAGTATTTTCTGCATGTTGGTGGCACAGGACTATGTAAAATCCTTGTCAGGTATGTGTAGAGCTATGCCCAAATGCCGGTCTGTGAAATATTTACTCACTGAATACAATATTTACAATACAATATTTACAATATTTACCACTGCTTCTTCCAGAGCAGAAATGCACCAATCCTCAAAATACTCCCTAATTCTGCCCTCCTGCCAGGTGTGTCCATGCTCACCCTGCCAGATCCAGGGGCAGGTTGTCAGAGCGCTCTGCCACACCAGGGAATGTGGTATTTCCACTGCCCATCACCTCAGGAAGGAGAGATTAATGCATGCTCCAAGCCAATCTTGGATTTGCATAAATTATTTTGGAGTGATGTGGTTAAAGATGGAATCCAGGAAAAACTGCAGCGAAGTTTCTGTCATTTAATAGCTCTGCAGTGTCCTTTGTAATAATAAAGGAAATTGTGTTATTAAGAGCATGTGTAGATTGGTAAAAGGCATCCATTCCTGGTACAGAAAAACAAATTTACTGACAAACCTGCTGAACTGGTTTTTTTGCATCCTTATTAGGTAACACAGAAAAATTATCATCTTTCCTGGCTACTCTGGACATGAGAGAGGGATTCCTCTACTATATTCAAATCAAACACAAATATTCATAGAATATTGGTTTGGGGTTGGAAGGGAACCCTAAGATCATCCAGTCCCACTCCCAGGGGCACTTTCCACTGTCCCAGGTTGCTCCAAGCTCTGTCCAGCCTGGCCTTGGACACTTCCAGGGATCCAGGGGCAGCCACAGCTTCTCTGGGCATCCTGTGCCAGGGCCTCAGCACCCTCACAAGGAAGAATTTCTTTCTCTACAAGATCCTACAGCCTACACAGACTCTACAGGATTGATCCAAGGGTTCTAGTTCAGGGCTTTGTCCTCAAGCAGAAGGTGGCTGATGAAATCAGGTGCCTGTGGAGCACTGAACACTAATTCTGTACTGTGTGTTACATCAGTGCTTATGATTTATTCTATTTAGCCAAGAAGGACATGCACAGACACAAGCTTTAGGAAGATCTGGTTCAGATGAAGAGGAAAATGGTTATTTCTTTATCCAGTGGCCTCATCATTTCATGCCTGTTGATAAAGATGCAGCAAACCTCTGGGCTGAGTGATTACTAAATGATACTTTCCACATCTGCCCTTCCATTGCACCCTCTATCCACTTATCACAGAGTGTAACTGAGTCTTTGCAGCTATTTATTATAATTTTCAGTGGAGCACAGTTGACCTTGTGTTTGTAGACAACTTCTTTTGACCCGTCCACTTTAAAGAAAAAAACACCTCCAATCAGTTTATAACGGTGGAACAGAGGGAGGAATATAATGATATTGATGAAATGGATATAAAGCTACTGAGGCCGCATTTTAATTCAGTCCTGGTGCTGTTTGCATCTAATAAAATTCCTCTCAGGGAATTTTTTTTTAAGCTGACCTCTTCAAAGTAAATCACAGCATGATTCACTGTACAGCCAGTTTTCATAATCACAGTGTGTGAGATAAAGCAGAGCTGCAGTCAGGCATGCAGCTACAGGACAATTGCAAACCATCATCCTGCTGGGAACGAGCAGAGAAATTCAATTAAAGCTCCACTTTTGATGAAGAATCGGCGAGGATTCATTCTACTTGCTTGGAAGAGGAAATGGCACTCAGGATTTCAGCACTCAGGTCCTGCACTGCCAACAGCCCTCTAAAGGCGGCCTTGCTAATGGAAAGACCAATTTTCCATGGTTCATCTGCAGCTGGGGATTTCTGGGATGCTCTGTGGCCACTGCTTTATTGCTAAGTGTCTTGGTTTGAAAAGACAGGAGTCTGCTCAGGAAGGCAGGAGCCTCGCCTGAAATGGAAAATGTAAACCCCCTCCCTCCGAATTATTATAAATTTGAAATTAAGGGGCTCCCAGGCAAAGAGATGGGAATAGGAATAACAGTTCTTGACTAGGAAAATTAAAAATACAAATGCAATAGTACAAACAAAAAAAGCCCAAACATCGACAGTCAGAACACACCCTGACCCCCTGTGGGTCAGGGTGGTGGCACAGTCCCATTCCATGGGGGCTCAGCCCTCCTGCAGTGCCAGCTGTGGTTCTGCTGGAGCAGGGATCCTGGACAAGGGGGGAGTTTTCCTCTGAAGCTCCAGGGCTGCTGGAGATGGGCCTGCTCTCCCTCTGGGAATGCAGGGCAGAAGAAAGCTGCTCCTCTGGGAATGCAGTGGGCAAAGGCTGCTGTGGTGTTCCAGGGGCAGATTGTATCCAGGTAGGAATGCTTGGCTCCTCCCCTGGGCGGAGCATCTCCCCATGGGATGATGGAATTTGATCAGCCATGCAGGGACACTCACTGGCCATGAACAGAAGATAATTAATAATTAATGGCCCATGAACAGAAGAGATCTCCTGGAGGGAGGATTGGCTGTGGAAGAGAAAAATAAAAAACTGCCCAATGAACAGAAGAGAACTGCCCCACCTCTGACAGATGGAAATAGAATACACACCCATTTCCAACCTAAAACACTAAGTAATGTAAGAACAGTTCTATGGGGTGAAACATTTGGCCCACTCTGTGTATTTTTAAAGTATTTTCATGGTGGAGTAACACCAGTCCTTCAGAAACATGGTGCAGCAGCTTTTCCAAAGCCAGTCCATGATGGGAACCAACATGTGCTAAGCTGACACAGCTCACTCCAAATTTAATGTTTACCCAAACCACTCATGCAGCCTGACCTGAGACAATCAGCTGCTACCATCCATGGATTATGAAGCTTCCCATCACATGGCAATACTTCAGTGATGTACAAAGTCTGCTTTTGGATTCCACAAAGCCTGGGTGAGCTCCACACTGGTGATCTGGGAGGAAGACATGAGTTTTAATGCTGAGTTTTACACCGCGAGATGATTTGCAATAAAACTACTTCAAAGAAGAAACAGCTTTAAAATCCTTCTTAACTTAAGCTCTTCTTCCTTCTCCCCAGCCTTAATGCAGTTTTATTTACTTTTAAGATAGGGATTCACTTATAGGATAGTACTGAATGGTTGTCTCAGCCAGGCTCTTTAAAAGCTATATTTGCCTACTACAGGTGGCCTGTTATGAGGTTTAAGACATCTTTTAGAGGGAGAAAAATCAACAGCAGTTGCTGATATTTTCAGCTGTATGGTCCTAATTTCCTCAGATTCAGGGATCAAAATGCAGAGGGAGAAAATGCTGAAATAGTAGAGTCATTTATAAATTTTATAACAGCAAATATGAGACAGAAAACAGCCCCTTACCCACGTGTGCTTTGGGTGCAGGCAAGGCAAACAGAATATGAAAACGATATTTTTCTAGTGAAAATGAATAGACAAAAAGAAAGAAGCAGACACAGATCTTCCTCATCCTATTCAGACCCTACTGAGGTATCACTGCTCTCCTGGATGGGAGTGATATCCCATCACTGGATGAAATCCTGGCTGATTTCTGTTCCTTGCATCGCTGTCTCCTCACTGGGTAGCTTGAATTGATTACAGCTGGGGCTGCTGGGATATACCAGTTTGCTCCCCATTAAAAGCAGATTTTTTTCCACTGAGACACCGTGGGAAATACACATACAGGCCTGTGGGAGTGGAGTTAAACTCCAGAAAAAGAGATGAAAACAACCTCGTAGTTATTTATGGGGAAGATCCTGGTGAGTCTGGAGTCGTGAATTGGACTGAATCACTTTTTATTTTTTTTTTGTTCACATGTCTGCTTAAGTTCCTGCTGCCTTATGTCTAGTTATCTACATCTGTGACAGGTGGTAAAGATGTTTGATTTGTCCTTTTTGCTGTTCAATGTGTGGAGAAAATGCTGGCAGACCAGGATGTTTCCCTGAAACACTCCTGCAGAGGCCCAATTTAACCATCCTCATATTCTATCAATTTCCCTCTCACACTGATCCCCTCTTGCCATGGAAGATAGTCACAAAACTGTAAAATAATAACAGTGCCCAGGCTGCCCCAGAACCAACAGGTGGAAAAAATAAGTTTATTCCTCTAAGGTGAGGTTTTATCTTAAAATAATTCACGCGGAAAAGAAAAATCATGAGGACTATCAGGAGCCAGTGTAACTTCCAAAACTCTGAGATCATAATCTATAGTACTATACACTCATAGGGATCCTGAAATATTTCAGATTATCTGCCACATGCTCCTTGTTGAAGTGGTTGTGCACCAGTAAGCTTTCATTAGAAGCAGAATTTCTTTTATTGTGAGTTTTTAACAGTTTCGCTTTGAATTTAGAAATCTTTAAATGCAATCAGCACAGAAGTCTTTTTTTACTCAGGTTTTCTTATCACCAATCCTTCTTTGTACTCCTCTTTATTGTATCTCAAAAGAACAGCATGGTTGGCAGCCACTAGCTGTGATTGTGTTCAGGGCAGACTGGTTAGCAGGGAGAACTTCTTTCAGTGTGGAAAATAAATAAATTCCCACATGCATTTCAGTGCTGCCAGAAATCATCTTTCTGTTTACAACTGAATGACCTGAATTACCTTTTTACATATACAGATGAACCAGGTCTCTGAAGGTAATCAAAAGACCACTGCACCATTTTAGATGCTGATCTCTGAAGCAGAATAGCAAGAAGTCCAGAATTGTGTATAGTGGAAAATTCAGATTTTGAAATGTATTTTCCAGGCTGATGTAGAATAGAAATAAAGTTTTCTAAATGCATTTTTGGTGACAAATACAAAACAACCCTTTGCTTTCATTAGAACACAGAGTCTGGAGCTCAGCTGTGAGGTGTGGGGAGCCTGGATTCAAATTCCTCCTCCTTATCTGTTGAAATGACATAGAAAGAAGTAATCCTGGGCATTCACCTTCTCAGAGTCTCCTGGATTTTTCTGTCATTAGTCTTTATTGAGTGTTGTCTTGGGGGAAAGTAAGAAAAATTGCATTTGATGGAGTATTTTTTTCACTAAATAAATGTACTCCTTGGGTAAAGTTTTCACTTGGACAAATGATCTCAGGTCTTGTGCACATCTGTGAGTGAAGGTGCCCCTTTTCTCAACCACTTTGTGCACAGCCTCTGCTCCCTGCAAACCCAAGGTGTCACTTTGGGCTTGTGCTGGCACAGTGGCACCTCCCTCGTCAGCCTGAGGCAGTGGAAGGGCTGACCCCTCTCACACTCCCCAGCCAGGCTCCCAGACCCCCACCCCCCTGTGCTTCCAGAAAATGCATCCCCCAACCTGAGAAACCCTCATTAAAATTTCAGATACCCACCACATAACTGCTATCATCTGTAAATTCCCCAGCCAGCTCCCTTCGACAAGGTTTGATATGGTGCAATGCAAAATGCATATTTATCCTGGTTTTTAGAACATTTTGTTATTGCCTCCCATCATCAGGCCATACCCTGGAACTGATGAGATTGCAGCTGGCTGGGGCATGCATCACCTAAATTTTATAGAGTGCCTTCTACTCTTGATTTTCAATTGTCACAACCCACCAAAGATGTGCTGTTTCACAGCTTGGGGCTCTAAGTCACAGGAGATAAAGTGCATATTGGAAGAGTAAATTGAGTTTTTTACTTTAAATGGAAGGAAAGTCATAGTTGGGGTAGAGAAGAAATAATAAATCTATTTTCTGGAACAAATAGCAGCTCTCATGGTTTCCAGCAATAAAAGCAGGAAGAAAGGCCTAAAGACATGAGCATTTAAACAAACAAGTTGAAGATCTTAAAGAAATGACAGTGGGAGCTCTGAAAACTGCTGCCAACTTTCAAAAAAAAAAAAAAATCCCTCTTTTATTTGTTTGGGTTGTTTTTGTACAGGAAGGAGGTGGGGAGAGAGAAAGCATTTTAAATAAGGGTTTCCTAACCACATGGGTTGAGGTAGGAAACTATGTTTTCATACTGGTTGCATGAAGAGAAACTGTTATTTTAAAAAAAATTTAAAAGGGAAGCTGTTAAAAAAATAACAGGAGGTGGAGAGGAATAATAAAATAACAGCAGATCCTCTGAACTGTGAGGCTTTGGGGAAGAATAAACAACCAAACCCCTGTCCCTGGTAGATGTTTCCCTGCTGGATTGGCTTTGCATGGCCAGGTTTTGGTGGTGAGGGGGATACAGGGGTGGCTTCTGTGGGAATCTGCTGCAATGTCCATGGAGCCAGTTCCAGGAGGAACAGCCCTGCAGCCCCCAGGTCAGTGCAGAAGTTGAATTTGCTTTCCCTGTGATGGTGTTTGGTGGGGGATCTCCCTCTGTGCTTATCTTGACCCATGAACCCTTTGTTAGATTTTCTCTTCCCTGTCCAGCTGTGCAGGGCAGTGGCAGAGTGGCTTTGGTGGGTGCCTGGTGTCCAGCCAGGGTCAACCACTACATCTGCTAGGAGGAAAGCTCAGGTAGAGGATGTTGCCCAAATCCCTCACTGGGGCCTTCTGTACTCACTGGTGTCCAGTGACCCAACTACAGCAACAGGAATGTTCACATTTCCCTTGGGGCTGCAGGAGCTTTGCTGTGCTTTATAACCCAATTTATCTCCTTCCTCTCTCCTCCTGTGAGAGCCAGAAACCCACCTTCAACTTCTGTCGTGGATGTATCACAGAATAGTTTGGGTAGGAAGGACTTTAAAGCCCATTTTTTCCAGCCTTTTCCATGTGCAGGGACACCTTCCACTATCCCAGGTTGCTCCAAACCCCATCCAACCTGGCCTTGGACACTCCCAGGGATGGAGCAGATCTCCCTTCCTCACTTGAAAGCTTGAGGAAGGGAAGTCTAACCATATTGCAGCTTCCTACTTTGCCTCTTTTTTCTTTCTTTGTTCAATTTATGACCCTTTGGCAAGTTTATGCCCAACCTTCATCCAGCAGAGGTTCAGCAGAGAGATCTCTGCAGAGACAGGGCCAGCAGCAAAACTGAAAGCAAGGCATAAATATGTTACTTATTTTTCACATCTAATGTATTCTCTTAAAATCTCTGCACTTTATTTGGAAGCTGAGCAACATGGAGCAGATTCCAGTGTAATATTTCATTAACTCTGTTGGAGTGACACCACTCTGTTGGTGTGCTGTGTTATTTAATACTTACCACAGACTCCACTGAGATGTGGAGTCAGATGCCAGCATTCTTGCTAGAAGAAACAATATTCATGTTAGGAATTCACATCACCATTTAATTATTAATTGTGCCTTAATTAGCTGTCATAAATTCATTTGCCCTTTGATCTACAACAATGATTCTTTGGGGTTGTTATGACTGCCTGCAAGCATGAGTAATGACTTTGACTTCAATGCAAAGATGTTAGAATAGTGTTGCTGCTACAGCTGAGGTGTAGAAAGAAATTGAGTTGTGGAGGTAGTGGGAAGGTGGAGAAGTCACAGATTTCCAGCATCTGAAAGCATGAATATTTCACACCAGAGAAGAATTAGACCAGTCTGCCAGAATAGTGACTTCACAAACAGCTATTCTTGCAAATGAAAATTAATAGAAAAGAATTAATTAATTTCAGTACCTAAACAGGGTCCAAGAGAGTTGGGGAGGAACTTTGGACAAGGGATGGAGGTGCAGGACAAGGGGGAATGGCTTCTGATTAACAGAGGGCCATGTTAGATGGGATATTAGGAAAAAACTCTTTCCCTGTGAGGGTGGGGAGCCCTGGCACAGGGTGCCCAGAGAAGCTGTGGCTGCCCCTGGATCCCTGGAAGTGTCCAAGGCCAGGCTGGACAGGGTTTGGAGCAACCTGGGATAGTGGAAATTGTCCCTACCCAAGGCAAGGAGTTGGAATGAGATGAGCTTTGTCGCCCTCTCCAATTCAAACCATTTTATAATTCCTTAAAATGATATGATTCTATGATAAAGGAAATAAACAAATAAAAAGTAGATCAAAATGAAAGAGCTAGAAGGTGCTGCCTGTAAAACAAACAGGTCCTGTTACCCGACAGCTCAGATGAACTGGGAGGCTGCTCTTGGGCTGAGCCATAAATCTGAGCTGGCTCAGTGCAAAGTGATACCAGCACACAGCACAAATCTGTCAGGCAATGCCTTATAAAAGCTGCCTGTTTTCTGAGTGCATGGCCACAGCACCCTGGAGCTGGGGAAGAATCTCTTCAGAGGGGAGTGTGGCAGAGGTGTCTGAGCCCGCAGCCCAGTCCCGGCACGGGCGTCTGGCAGCGCGTTCACCCACCCAGCAAAGTCTCACATCCCTCCCTGCCACTCCTGCACCTCAGAAGACACAAACTCCTCCACAGAACACCCTGGAACAAGCACAGACACTTGCACAAAATGCCAAAAGTCACGAAACTACACGGAGGTGCATGGGAAGGAGTATTTTTAGCTCTAGTGGATAGCTCTGCATATATAATCTGTAGAAGGATATTTTTTCTCTGAGTTCTCTGGTAAGTTTTCCACTGGAAAATGCAGGTTATGAGCAGAACCTGTCCCAGGCCAGTACAGGAACCAGCTGCTGACTTCTGCACAAGCAAGTTGGCAGCAGATTTGATCCAGGTCAGCAGTTAGAGCAAGAACATCCAACTGCATTACGCAACTTGGCAAACTCCTTCCTTTTCCATATTCAATGTACCTCACTCCCTGCAGCTTGGAAGTACAGGGAAGAGTCAGCTTTAGGTTTGGATTTCCTACATCCTGCTCTGAAATAACCTCTCCCCCCGTCCCCATGTCCCACACATTCAGTTTTAAGGAGATCTTTTTGTGCACTACAGGTTTTTGGCTCACATGGATCCGAGCAGGCTGAGGGCAGGATGATACCTGGCTCCCTTTACAAGGAGGAAACTTCTCTCAGGCTTGCTGCTGCAAACATTGCTCGCCATCTCCAAGGAAACAGGCAGGGAGAGTCACTTTCATTGCCCAGCTGCTTCCAGAGATTCCCAGGAATGCTGGGGGTCCCTCTCTCTAAGGCAACAAACTAGGATTTTTGCATTTTTTCACTGCTGTTGCTCCCAAGCTGTTGTGTGACCTTGGAGTGAGTCATTTCCCCTCTCAATTTTGGGGATTTAGAATTTGTAACTCATTCAAGAGACCTGCTTTCTGCCTTTTTTGTTGTTTTGTTGCAGGTTTTCTTCTTGTTGTAGGGTTTTTTAAATCATTATTTTTCTTATATTGCTTTTTAAAAAAAAATTCAAACCACTGAGATTTTATGGCATTCTGGACATCTTCTCTACTACTCCTTGCAATGTGAAGAAGAGAAAATAATAAACTCTTTAATGCCTGTCATGGGCATCTTCAGAAAGCACCCCTGGTATCCTAAGGGAATGACTAAATCTAACTATCAGAGGAATTAAAGAAAGAATGAAACTCCATCCTGCTACAGGATTTCTCTTTCTTATAACAAATAGTGGAAAAAGTCTCAATTTTGTTCTGTATCTGTGTTTGTTGGGAGTGGGAAAGGATGGTTTAAAATTTCATCTTTAATCACAGAATCACAGAAAGGCTTGGGTGGAATGGACCTTAAATATCATTTTATGTCCCTGCTATGGGCAGGGACATCTTCCACCTTTAACCAAAAGGATCAACCTGATACAGGAAGGATTCAGAGCTATTTTCCTCCCAAGACATCTCACCCTGTGTGCTTGGCAGCTTCTGGCTCCAGCCAAACCACCCACCTGCCTGGCCCCCTGCCATGCACTCAAATAAACTGCAGTCACCACTTTCACACCTCCAAGTGTCGAGAGGCTCCTCTCTTGGCAATGGCACAGAGAGGAATTTATGCCTGAGCACTGCTGAGTGACAGGGAGACAGCAGAAAAACCTCTGCAGAAGCACAAATAAAGCAGCAGCAAGGAATCCCTCCCTGATGCTAATCTATTATTCCAGTCCCATGAGGAAGGCAGATGTCAGGCAGCCCAAATCTATTTCTGGCTCACAGTCTCACCTTTTCAAACCTTGATTCTCCATGCAGAAGGTGGAGATGATCCTCAGATCCAGAGGATGCAAAGAGAATTAAAAGTGCTTGAAAGGAGCTTGCCAGAGTGCCAAATATTTGCAGTAATGAAAAGATACCTACAATATTGGTGACTTTTGGGTGGATACTGAATTAATCAACTGTTAGGACACCTCTTCCGATTCAGCCCTTTCTCCTCTGTAGAATCACAGAACCATTTAGGTTGGAAAAACCCCCTAGGATCATCCAGCTCAACCATTCCCCCAGCACTGCTAAGGCCACCCCTATTGTATTTGCAGGCACCCTTGTGGCAGGGAGCAATGATGCACCTGACTCCATGTTGTCAGAAGGCTAATTTAT
>VYZP01026669.1:699-27353 GCA_013400635.1 Hypocryptadius cinnamomeus
TTCTGAAGTACAATATTTCTTTCCCATTTGTCATCTTTGCACCTGTGGTGGTTTTATCTCTTCCCCAGCACCCCAGCTTGCCTTTGATGTACATTGGCAATTCTGGCCCTGACACTGACCACACTGACAGAGCCATCTGAGCCCTGGTGGCTCTGACAGAGAAAAAAGGACATGCACAGAACCTGCATGGACTTGATCTATTTTTCAGCCATGTCAATTTTTCCTAGGTAGCAGGGATAAAGGGAATGTTCTTGGCTAACAAGAAGATTGACAACCAAGTGAAAACTTTCATCACCTACAATAAAGGGAGAGACTGGAGTTTGTTGCAGGCTCCGCACACGGATCTGAGGGGAAATCCCATTCACTGTCTCCTAGTAAGTACCTGAGGGGGGAATCTGGGGGGTGGTAATACCCCAGAACAATCTTTTTCTACCAGGTAACACAACAAAAAGAAGGCAGCTCCCCTCTCCATGCAGTGTATCTCATGGAGTGCAGTGCTTCGGGCTTGGGCTGCCAGGGGTTATTGCACTGTAATTTAGGTTAATTTAATTTAATTTCTGGAACAAATTGTGGATCAGCTGCCTTCTGTAGAAGTGCTGTGTCCTCTGGAAGAGCAGGGGAAGCTGGATGGCATGCCTGGCAGTCAGTTCTCTGGACACTAGATGGGAGGCGAGAGCTGCTGTAGCTCAGAACTCTGAGGCACAGTAACTGGAAACAGGCTGAAAGGAAAAGAGAGCTGGGATTGCTTTCAGGCTGCTCTGTTGGCGTTAATATTTATTAACATTCATCATTTTCTCTTTGAGCTCATAAGTGAGAATCGACACATTCATCCAAATATATGTACAGCTTTGTGTTGGTGTAAATTGTATCCATCTCTGTACTTACTGATACAGATCCACATATAGCAATGTCTTTAATCATCATTATATGCAAACAGTTTCCAAGAGGGAGAGTGAAATATAAGTAATGTGAATAGAATTGGAGACCTCTATGAAGTTAGAGAGCTTAAACTGATCTTGACATATTTTTCAGCTGATACAATCTTATTCATAGTACTGGGATAATACTCAGAACCCCTGTATTTGGGATTCTCAATAGCTTTCATATTATACTAATTCTAATATGGTTCCAGGCAGAATCAGGGACACTATTTAGATTGCTCTTACTGCTTCTGTCCTGTTCTTGCATGTTGTTTTCTACCTTTAAAAAAAAAAGAAAAAGTTTCTCATTTTGAGACATTAGAATGTGCATCAGCATTATATTTTGTAGCTGAATGCTACAGTAATCTCTTAACTGAATGCCATGCACTATTGAAAGAGCAAAGACTAAATATTTGAAGCTGCTCAAATAATTGATTTTTTGATTGAGCCAAAATGCAAGTCCTTCATTTTCTGTCCAGTTTGGAAAAAATAAATAGGAAAGACTGGGGGTAAGACAGAAGAGTTATTTCAGAGCATGACTCCATTTGTTTGGGTTTGTTTTCTTCTTTCAAATTTTTAAAAATTATAACTTAGTGGATTTTTTATTAGATATTTTTATGTGAAATATTTTGGTGAAAACCAAAGAAGATGGCATGCAAAAAACTTTGCAGGCATAAAGCAATTCAGTTCTTTGGAAGGGGCTATGTAAAGAAGCCTTTGTGTTTCAAATAGATTGTATAATCTAGTTTTAACTCAAGTGAACATATTCAGTAAAAAAACCCCAACATTTTGACCAATTTAATCAGAAACTCAAGATTTTTATTATATAATATAATAGTATAATATTCTAGGGGACTGGCAAGGCAAAAGAACAAAAAAAATAAAAAGCCCATAGGCAAGTAAAATAAAAAAAGTAGGCTTTTTTTTTTCCCATAAATTTGAAGTTAGAGATCTGAAATTGCTTTCCTGGTATTTTTGTGCACTGATCATGCAAAGTCTGACTTGCCACTCTGGTTATAAGAGAGCCAGTGATACTGCTCTGTGTGGCCCTTATGGAACAGTTCTTTGCAGGAATTGGGTATTTTATATACAAGGCTATACCTGCCACTGTAGTTGCCCATTATATAATGGAAGGGGTCATATATCTGTGTGTGAGACAGAAATGGACAGTTCTTATGGGGGAGAGAGAGTTATGGGTCCCTTTAAGCCTTCCACTCCATACTGTATCTCATACTCTATCCATAGGCACCAGAGGATACAATACACTTCATTTAAAATTAGACCAGATATGCCTGAACAATATATCCTGAGCTGGATTCCCTTGAGGGCGATAAATTTGAAGCCAGACAAAGGATCAAGAGGAGGAGCAGAAAGTGTGGGCACTTGTAGGGACACGGTGAGAACTGACCTAGAGAAGCTCATGGTTCTCTGGGGATTGCATTTCCATCCTGGGAGCTCCACTGTGCATAAACCACTATTTAAACGTTAGTTTGTTTTTATTTTGCTCTCTATGCAACCATGTACTTGCTCTGAGAATTACTTCCACCTGGGCAAGCTCAGTGGATGTTTGTCATGCTGCTTACATTTCTTAAGTGCTCTGTGACTGGGGTGTAGGAATTGTTCTGTGATTTCAGGGTGCTAAGGGACAAATCTTCAATGGACTTTAACTTTGTATCTCAGTCTTTGTCCTTTCAGGAGAATGGAAAGTATTTTATCAGCACTGCCCTGTGAATATTTAGCCATGTTGATTTTTCCTCTTCCCCTAACGTTGGGTAAAACAGGCAAGAGGCCTCTTTCATTGTCTAAGCACTCCCCCATGGTTAGGTTTTCACAAGCTTTTGGAATGGCAGGAAACCTCAGCTGAGCATGCAGAGTCTCAGGTGATCAACTTGCAAATTTGAAAGAAAGCAAATAGCTGAAATCTGAACTAAACTTACTCATTAGGTTTTACAGGAACAGAAAGTCTGCCTGCCATAGAAAGGGAGGGATAGAAGTACAGAAAATATACCAAACCGCAAAGTGAAATAGCAATTCTGCAAGAGAGACAAGCCATTTTTAAAAATCCCATCTGAGGTTCACGCTTAATAGTGGGGAGGATGAAGGCAGAATATGGAATGAAAAAATTCTAGAAATTGTAGAGAATAAACCACAGAATTTCGGAGTGGTAGGAAAGTTTTTGAAGCACAAGCACTCTAAGTTTACATTCCTGGAAATAAGTCAGGGATCCATAAGGGTTTTTTGCTGAGGAAAAATGCGGAGAAAAGGAATTGTCCCCTGCTCTGGGGCAATTCTGTTCCTTGTCAGTGTGACATAGCTTAGCATTTAAACACTTCACAAACTCCACTCACCTCTTCAGCCACCCCTGCATCACTAGTTTTACCTCCTTATGTCAATTGCTCCTTTTCCTTCTAGACATAACTGTTCCTGACACGATCCTGCTTTTCCTTATGGCACAGATAAGTGAATTCTTCATAGTCCATTGTACATGTAGTTTAGCTCCCATCCTTGCTGCACAGCAGATACTAATGCTTTCCCACTGCTGCTTTGCAGCATAATTGTCTCCAGCAGTAGCTCAGGACTCAGCAGTGACGTATGTTCCAGCTCATTGGCAAAATGGGATCTGCCATTTCCCAGAGTGACAGCACAGTCCCCAGCCTGCGAGTGCAGTGCTGTGTGCTCTGTGCATTGTGTCTTTAAACCTAAACTAAGTGAGAATTAAAACAGAAGTAAGTACATAGCAGCTAAGTTGTTGGCTAAAGAGGTTAGGAAGGAATCTGGTTGAAGCACGGGGTGAGCCAGACAGAACCATCCCTCTACTGACAGTACACTCAAGGTGGTTTTTCAAAAGGACTCGGAATTTCTTTGATTTTTTAATGAGACAGCTCTAAATAATGAGGAGGGAGGAAAACAATGAAATTCCATCTAATCCCAGGGTTTTGTTTTTCTTGTGTATAGCACTTTTATTTTAAGATGAATATACTTAATCTTCATGAAATACTTGCCAAGATATTTTATTCCAAAGGTGCTGGTTTAGTTCAATACTTACCATGCCTTGTGAAGTGGTTAACTGAGGAGTAGTTCCGTCTGGCAAGAGATGATCATCTGCCTGGGAGAGTTAATCAATTAGCTTTCAAAGCTGGACTTGTGGTTCAAACACAGAGCTGAATCTCAGGAGAATCTTGATTCGATTTTTGGGTCTCCAATTTTTTATGTGACCTTGGGCAAGTCATATGTTTTCTCTGTGCCTTGCTTCCCCAGACATCTGTTTATTCCCTCCCACATTTTGTTTGTCTTTTCCATAGGAATTTATAAGGATTTCAGGACAAAGACCCTCTTCTCATAAAGGGGGACTTTTATGCCATCTGCTACAGAATATTTTAACCATCCAAGTGAGGTGTTTTGAATATCCCTCTTGGAAGTGTTTATCTCTTTTCATTGTTCCTTGCTATTGCAGGTGAGCAAATACTGCAACTACCCCTAGGTTTGTGAATGGTGACCAGCATCATCTTTGTGTTATTTATAATACTTTCTCCCACTTCTGATGAGGGACAGCCACTAATAGCTGGTTTGTATTGTGTCCTGCCATTGGAGACAGTTCAGATGTTTTTCAGTTCAGTTCTGATCTTTGCAGAACAGCCAAAAGTGGGTTTGTGGATGTTCATGAGAAATTTTACTAAGGACTGATGTGTTTCCTGAGGGAGGAGCGTAAGTGTGCTGGCTTGGAAATATTAGGAAGCAAGTAATGAACTCCAGCATAATTGTAAAAACTGTGGCAGTGAGCAGAGCAATGGGCTTTATCACGTGTGCTTTATCTCCTATCTAAATGCTCCATGATGTGGTTGCCTGTCCCTTGGTGGCCATGCAACAGTTAGCACAGATGGGAACAAGGCAATGACAAGGAAAACCAAACCTGTAATTCTGATAATAGTAATGATTTTAGTAGCCTGTTGATAACAACGAAAATGACAGAGAAGATTGATGAAAATTCTGAAAACCATTGAGATGTCTGCATGTGAATTAAGCTATGGGAGCTGAAGGAGGAACACAAAAGGGCCAGCAGAACACAAAACAGCTGGAAAAATATCTGTTGATGAATATATAAGGACATGGATGGAGAAGGTGTACAGGGGAATGAGGAAGAGAATGCTAACACAGTCAGGATGTGGGGTGGCCATGGGCAGTAACTTCAGTGTTTGGCTAAGAGTGGAAAGGTTGGTTTTGACACCATACCCAGTTGCCATTAGAGACTCTAAGCATTACTGCACTCCAACCAGTAAGAAGTCATGCCACTAAAAAGACCATCTGTCTGCTTAGACAGATGGCCTGGCTTTTAATATTGGAGAGATATATTCCATTTCTATGTGCTATATCTGTGAAATGAGATGAATTTGAAAGGAAACCTCTGGTAGCACAAAGATTGAATCTTAACAAGGTCTCCTCTGAGCTGGGAATTGGCTGAGTTGCCATTAGGTTGTCTTCAAAATGCTGAAGTGGGCTTGGAGTATGTTAGTTTTAAAAATATGTTTTCTATTTAGTCTTCTCACAACCTATCAAAATGTAAAAGGAAAGAGTTCATGCTCTTGCAGTGCTTTTCCACTTCCTGCATTCATGTCAGCTCAATTTGTTTTCCACTCCCTCCCGGTGCCCCGGGCTGCTCCAGCGGCTGCCCTCGCAAGGCTGTCACTTGGAGTTTGGCTGCTCAGTACATTCCACTTGGCAGCTTGTGCTCCCTGCTGCACAGCCCACATCCCCTTTTCCTGTCTCACATAAGTGAGAGCTCCCATCTCTCCTCAGCACCCTCATTTGCCTTTGCCAGAAGAACCCTGCCTTTCTCCACAGGGAAATTTCAGTCATATTCACCTGCTTTGAGATGGGATGGATAAGTGGTCTTCCTCCAGTGACCTTTGGGACTAGGTCTCCTACAGAGGAGGCCTGCCAGGCTCTTAGGGCTGCAGATCTAGCCTTTAGGCAGCTGGTGTTATTCAGGAAAACCTGCCTCCTTTGAGCCTGAAGGTCGCTCTGCACAGCCCCTCTTTCTTTTACAGAGCTGGGCAAACTGAAGCAGAGGCTTTGCTCCAGTTCTGCTCCTGTGTGATGTCCACCTTGACTGGGTCAGTTTGCTTCAGATTTTCTTGCCAGTATTTTTCCCCTGCTCCTCCCTTAGCCTGTTTAATGAAGGGCTCTTCATGAGGTTTGAAAGAAAAATATTCTGGAAATAAAACCTGAGTGAAGGAAATAGTATTCAGAAATTTTCAGAAAATATCACATTACAGATTTGGAGGGAATTGTAATGGCAGCTTTGACAATCTGCCTGTCTTACCTTCTTGTTCAGCTGATTTATTCTGTACCACTCGTGTCTTACCTGAGTACCCAGCATGCAAAATCAATAGCAAGTAGGTAAGGTTTCCATGGATGTATTTGTATTGAGATCTTAAAGGTCACATCCAGATGGGCAATGAAGCTTTGCTTTAAACTTGAAATGAACACTTTCCAGTAGTGGTACTTTGTATTTATTGCAGTGCATTTCAGAACAGTCATATGTCAAAAAGAGTTAAGAAATGATATGAGTTTGTTTTCTTGGCTAATTAGTGGTCATTCAGCATCACACCAGTAGGGTTACATTGCTTCTTTTTTCAGAGATAGCTTGGGTAGTGCTGCTCAGAGTCATTTCATATCTTCAGCAACCTGCATGATTGCTACTCACAGAGTAGGAGCCAGGAGCCTCAGGTAGTCCTTACCATCATCTGCCTGTGCAAGCCTGGTCCCCTCCTTTCAGGTACAGCCTCAAAGATCTGGTCTTTGGAAAAGGGTTTCAGCCTGGTGGATCAGTTTCCCACTAGGAATGAGGTGTGTCAGAAAATGATGGCAAAGTGGCTGTGCCCATCTAAGGGTTACTGAACGCGGTGATGAGGAGGAAATACAGAAAGACACTGTATGTTTCTAGACCTGTAGAAATAGGAGCATACATTGTTGTGTCTGCTTTTTACTTTTATTTCCCCTTTCTCCATAGCCCTATTGCTCCCTTCATCTTCACTTGAAGGTCTCAGACAACCCCTATACCTCAGGAAACATTGCCAGCCGAGACACTGCCCCAAGTATTATTGTAGCTTCAGGTATGAAACTTTTAAAAATTGCCTTGTTTGATGTGCAAACCTGGACAAACTCTGGAGTTTGTGGATGGGTGGCTCTGGGGTGTCACATTGTACTGGGAAAGGAGGCAGGCTGTCAAATGAAAATCCTTATGGGCCTTCAGTTTGTCATATGCTTTTTATGGAAACTGGCCTTCAAGACAGAGGAGATCATGTCTAGCCCTCTACTCCTGTGTGCATAAGATCAAATCAGGGCATTTCCTTTGCATGTGGAGGAGATGTATATATTGGGTCTTTTATATATTTTTTTTCAAACTGAAATGCCTTCCCTCTTCCCTCTTCCCTCTCATTTTCCTCCCAAACCCAGAAATTATACAGCTGCAAAATAAAGAAATACATTTACTCCCCTGATTTGCTTATCATACTGCTTTCTGAGAGGGTTCCTTCACTAACCAGTGCTCATCTTACAGGAAATATAGGCACTGAGCTATCAGACAATGACATCAGCATGTTTGTTACCTCTGATGCTGGGAACACTTGGAGGCAGGTAAATGACACAGAATCACTGGTTTAAATATGAATCAGGAAATGTCATAAAAGTAGATTCAATCCGTCACTTGCTTTTTGTTTCATTTGGTTCAGGGTAGCTTTTTGCAAACCTTTTACAAAAGAGTAAACTTCCTTCTCAAAGGTACACAGACGTTCAAAGAGAAAGACAGAATATGCTGTTAGACTTCATATAACAGAAAATTATTTTTATTATTTTACTCAGAGTTTGACTTCAGTTTAACCCCATAGCAAAGAGAATGGAATAAATTATGAATAGTAAGGGGAGAGAAGGTGTTACCTTTTACTGTTGTAAATCCTTCATGCCAACCAAACTCTTTTTCTTTTTGTCCATGACTATACTTACCCAAAAATCAGCAGTTTCACTGGTCTACTTTTTCTCACTTCAGCTGAGACTCACTTCACCTAAGCTGAGTTGTCCAAAGTTTGTTGTCCATATAAATGGATTATTTTGCAGAAAAAGTCAAAATTTGGAAAAAGACAAAATTCAGTTTGCCTTGTTCCAAAGCTACCTACTCGTGGAAAGAGACTGGATGATGAAATTATATTTAGTTCCTAATATTTAGTGGAGTCTCACCTGTTAAGAAATACCCTCTAATGTGTTTATCTTCAGATCAGGAAATTCTCTTATTCCTATTTTCCGAATGGGATATCAAGTAATGGAGAGAAAGAGTAACTTTCTCAGACTAACAAATGCTGATATATTGACTGTAGAGCAGATGTTTGCAGAAAGTTAATACAAAAAAGATACAGGGAGAGAAAATATATTCCAATATTTGATAATCCAAGAATCTAATTATTTTGCAGTGTTTGACCAGCCTCATTCTTTTGTCTAAATCAATTATTTGAGATGGGGCCAGACATCTGCAAACACATGAAATTCTTCTTTAAATAAAAATTTGTCATTGAAAGGAGGGAAATTGTTGATCCTTGCAAAAAAATCATATTTCTAACTTTCTGTCAAGCAAGGGAAGAATGAATTTTCCATGGACCTGGAAAAACTGTGGGAAAAAATGCTCAAACAATAAAAAACCGAGTCCAGGAAATATATCTATAATTTCCTCTACTGTGTAATTTTCCTAGCACATAACTGCCCTGTGTCATGATCCTACTGTGACATTTTCTTGATACTTGGGATAATAAGTTTGAATAAACACTTTTTTTTTTTTCCAGATCTTTGAGGAAGAGCACAGTGTTCTGTACCTGGATCAAGGTGGAGTACTTGTTGCCATGAAACACACATCTCTGCCCATCAGACACCTCTGGTAATGACTCTATTTGTGCTAAATGGCTGCTGTCCCTCTTTCCAGATGCCAGGAAATAGGCACTTAGTATGCATCCAGTCTTCTGCAGCTGCAATCTAGAAAGTATTAGTTAAGATACTGGCAAACATTAGGTCAGATAAAGCTAAGAAATCCTAGAAATTACAGTTTACATAATTTTGGCTTGGCCAGATCTGAGATATCATCAGTGTAATTCCACAACACTCCTGATTTACCACAGCCTGGCTTTTTGGATTTATTTGTTTGTAATACATATGCATATGTGTGTGTGTGTGTGTGTGTGTATTGTTTATGCTTTTGTCTCTCATTAAGTTACCAAAGTAGTCCTAATTTTCAAAATTATTCATGAGCTTGCCTTCTGTGTGGCAGGCAGCACTTATGCACCAGAATTTTGTTGAATAGATTCAGGGTTATGTAACTGATAATGCAAAAGTGCAGTTAGCACTCCTGAGTGAGGAGGCAGAGTATGGCTTTGTGCTGTTCTGTATATTTACTTCTAGCACAGTTAGTGTCATATCAGAATCTGAAACACCCAGACCCAAGTCTTAAGAAATGATGAGTGGTTCCAGGCTTTCACTTACACTCCCCACAGGGGGAACTGCTGGTCTGAAGAAACTTATCTTCCAGAAAACCAACCTCAAAATGTTTTATACTGGTGATTCAAAAACCAGATGTTCAAAATCACTCGTCTATTTTTTAAAAAATCTTATGCTTAGGCTACATTTTGCCCTTTGAGCATCAATCTTTAACATAAATTCTAGTTTCTACCACTTAAATATTGGCCATGGGTTAGTGGTATGATGCCAGACAAGCTTGATCAATGCTTTGAATTATGTTGTTTCCCCAAAAAATAGTTATTTAAAGGACCAAAAATTCAGAATCCAATAAGAGAAGCTGTTTTCCGCTTCTCCATAGCATCTGTAGTGGACTAGAGAATCCCCTTGAGTAAAATAGGAGAGTAAGGAAAGAAGACACTAATTCTGCTTTCTCCTCTAGGTTAAGTTTTGATGAAGGGAGATCTTGGAGCAAGTACAGTTTCACATCCCTCCCACTGTTTGTAGATGGAGTTTTAGGGGAGCCTGGAGAGGAAACCCTCATCATGACGTAAGTGAGCATGCCATAAAGATGCTGTGGAGGTGAAACACACATTGTATTTTGGAACAGTGGCATTTCTGGTTGGGGACCAAACCAAGTATGATCTGCAGCCAAGAGTGTGCAGTCTTCTGTTGCTAAATCATCGGTTTATTTGTGATATTACTGAGGGATTAGCAACATGGCTCCTTGCAAGCTGCAAACACATTATCACTTAGTTTGTCAGCATGAAACCTGACTCTTCAAATTGAATGTGATATAAAGCAGAGTTATTGTTGACAGATTAATATTTGAAAGAAAAATGGTGAGGTATTTTTTATAACTGTGTTTTTGCTGCTACATTCTTTTTCTTTTAATGAGACACAGATAAGTGAAGATGTTCTTTTTGTAAAAATGAATGACAAAATGTTGCCTCAAGGCTGACTCATGAAAAATTATGTTTAGTTTCAATGTGGTATGCTGAGTTCTGCATGATGCATAAATCTGGACTCAGTATTCCAGAAACTGTGATATTTTACCTGAAATCAGATTGTAAAACCAAGAAGTATTTCTGACTGACCTGTAATAAGCAGAATATGTGGCTTGGAAACTAACCTGAGCTAATAAAGATGTATGAAGAATGTTCCTTCAGGTTCTGATTTTAATTTGCGTGGAAGGGATTCCCAAAGCTTAAAACTCAGATAAAACTGTTGAAGGTATTACTGTTTCCAGCCACACATCAAGCCTTCTCTTGACTCTTCAAGCTGAGTTATTTTAAATACTGTCATAAGTGGGAGGGTCTTAGTGAACAGAAAGAAAGCTCCATGCAATTTTGCAGTGTCTAATAGGGTTGTAGATATTTAGCAGGCTAAGATTCACTTTGTCAGTCCAGTGAAAATTAGTAGGACTCTCACTCTTAAAGCAATTGATCTCTGTTGGCAATAGTGGTGACTGTAACTACCAGACTTCCTTTTACTGTGTGTTCTTCCTGCTGCCTTCTGCAGTGTGTTTGGGCACTTCAGCCACCGCTCAGAGTGGCAGCTGGTGAAAGTAGACTACAAGTCCATCTTTGATCGGAGATGTGAGGAAGAGGACTACAGGCCTTGGCAACTCCATAGCCAGGTGGGAAGTGAGGATGCTGGGATGTGACCTGAAGTAGCTAATGATCCTACAGTTCAAGATCAGCACAATCCCATATCTTCTCCTAGCAGTTTGGTGTCAGCTCGTCCCTTACTGGGTGGGTCTGTTCTGTTGCACTGGTGTGTTGGCCTCACATTGAGACTCTCTGAGCCCTGAAGGATGAACAGCTGCATTTTGGGTGTCATCCTGCGCACAGACAATTACCTCAGACTTATGCAGACTTGAAACAATACAACAGCAGAAGAACTGCCACTGAGGCCTGAACTCCTTCATTCTTACATATCCCATCCAATTTCCCCCTCCTTACCTCTTTTTCTCCTTCATCCTTCTGTGTCCTCAGAGCCAGTGTCTTAAGACCATTCTAGTTGTTTTGCATTTGTTTCTCCATTTCTGGCTCTCTTAGGCCCATTTCTTGCTTCACTTGATTTCATTCCTGTTCTGTTTCTCTCTGCTGTGGGAGCTGGGCACTTTAATCCCCAATTCATTGGCCCCATGCCCTGCCCTGTGCATCCTGGATGCAGCTGCTGCATCACTCTCTGAACCATGGAATTCATGCCCAGCAAGGTGAGCTGCTCTGCACAGTTCCTGCACCTGCCTCAGGGCACCTTCCCAGCTCTGCCAAGACACAACAGCCAATGTTTCATCAGGTTAGAATAAAATATGGCCCAAATTCTGTGGTTATATAAACACCACAGGCTCCACTGAAGTCTAGAGCAAAGCACACATTTATATCATCAAAGGGTGTCTTTCTGTGTATATCTTGCTGGGCAAGAATTTAATAATGAATATGAAATGAAAGTAGCTTGACTCAGACTAGCTGCTCACACAAGGAACAACTCTACACTAAAAATACCAGTTATTACTTAGATCTTTAGATGCTGAAAATCAGTACAGCTTCCTTGAAATTCAAGGAAGGACAGCATTTTAGACCAGTTGCTATTCAGGCCCTTCTGTTTCATGCCATCAAATCATCAAATCAAAGCCATGAAAAAATTTTCCACAACGATTTTAACAGCATAAAAGGTAATAAGTGAGACTCCACTGTATTTTTTTCTTTGCTTTCTTGCACTTGCATAAGCAAAAATACCAAGGATTTTGCAGAATTTCTTTGAGAATATTGGCTGTGGAGCTTGCAGAACTATATTTAGGAAGGCTTCTGTGTACTCTTGCCTTTTGAATTCCTTTCCACTGAGATTGCAAGGCTGAGCCTTGTTCCCTAGATAGAAGTATTAGGCAGGGTGCTGAAGATGGGAAGTTTTAGCATCTACATAACAAGTCAAACCCTCTAAATCCAAACTCATCCATGGGAAGTATTTACATAAACACATATTACAAGGTTCTACTGAATGAAAATATTCCCAGAGAGGTCAGACCAAAGAAATAAACCTGCTGTGTGCCTCAGATTGCAGAGGAATCAGACCATGTTTTCAGTTGCTGTGAAATGGACCTGTATCGATGTTTATGGGCTTTGAAACAAATTCAGAACTGAATAAGATATATAAGTAATCTCAGATAATTTCTTAGTGTGTATAGGAGAAGTTGATTTAGTTTCAGTGAGAGCTCCAGTACCTTTAATTAACCCCAGTGTACTGAGATGGCATTTGCTTCCCCGTCCTCTTCCCTTGAGTAACACCTCTCACTGGCTTGGAAACACCAGGTGACACAAATAGCCTGGTGGCTGTCTAAGAAATGTTTCTGGTTTTGTTTGCAGGGAGAAGCCTGCATCATGGGAGCAAAAAGGATCTACAGGAAGCGCAAGTCAGAGAAGAAATGCATGCAAGGGAGATATGCTGGGGCTATGACCTCGGAGCCCTGCCTGTGCACAGAGGCAGATTTTGACTGGTGAGCAATGGGCAGGACTGGGTGCTCTCACACAGCACCACGGGGATCCTTACAGAGGCTGCAGGCTTGCAGAGAGTAGAAATTAATAAATGTGTAGGTATTGAAATGGGCTGCTCCCTGATCGTGCAGGTGTGTTAAAAGAAGGAAAGGTGGAATAGGGATCTGTAATCTCCTAAAGCTCCCACAAAATCAGTGCTGAGCAGACCATTGTCCAGGTCACAGCTCTGTGCATCAGTAAGGTAACAGGTCAATTTAGCACATCTAACCTTAGCAATGAACAAGGGTGGTTGAGAGTGGTCTGAAGACATATAACAGCATTGTGTAAAAAACAAAATAAATTCTTAACACGTACACCCATATGTATGTATGAGTAAAAGTAAATATATGCATATACCAAGTATGCCTTCAGCTTCTAGAATCAGGTATCTAGAAAATAACTGTGTCATTTTTTGCATCTGGACCATCATGTTTGACAGTATCCAGCAGACATTGCCTTCATGATTTGAGTTAATCTCCTTCTGAAGCCTTTTCTTCTCTGATGTTTGCTATGGGAAATAAGAGTCCATTGGTGTGTTATGCATGGCGTGATAAAATCTTCAGCTGCTGGTTTCATTTCAATCTTACTGCTGACTCACAGCAATTTGCACAAAAAAGGCAGGGAACCACATTATTGAAATCTCTTTCTTACCTTTTTTCTCCAAGTCTGCAAGTTCCTTAGTATCTTGGATGAGAGAAATGTTGGCTGCTTGGCAGTGCTGATAAACTCCCTTTGTGCCTCACCCACCCAGATCTATGTCATGTTACTAATTAAACCCAGAATCTGCTATATGAATCCTGAAAAGGTTCATCCCATCAATATTTTATATGGAAGTTTATAGCGTTTCCCTTCTCACTGCCACATAAACATAGAATATTTTTTCTGTATCAAATCACAGAATCACAGGAGGCTTTTATATTGTATCCAAAAAAAGTCCATTCTCTTGCTCTAAACAATAACAATTATGAACATATTTTGGCACAGATTCTGTCAATATGGTTACTTTTTTCCTCATATTCCATTTAGTTCTTTTCTTGGGAGAAGATCTGTGTGTAGTTCATCATTTAGGTGTCCAAAGCTCCTGGATTTCAATAATTTAATATTTCTCTAGTAATGTAAAAAAGATAAGAGCCAAACCAAAAACCCCAAACCATCATTAAAAGCAAGGAAATTCCCTGAAGATTTTGACTCTCTTATAGGGCATGCAGTACAATGCTGAGCCAATCTCATGGCCTTATAAAATAGTTGATGCAATTGATTCACAGTCGGTCCATTAGTGTTTAAATCCCTGGCACTTGTAAGGGACACACATACCTGAAACTTCTGACAAAAATATGCTTTCCTTCCAGCACTTCTCTCTGAGAATGAATATATTTATTTCATTAAAACTGACTTTGTGGCTTGCCACTATAAAACTTTGCTGCTAGGTACAGAACAAAAGTACCACAGTGACATTTGCTGGTGGAAACATGCTTTTATTTCTTTAATGTTCACCTCAAGGAAACTTTCTCCAAAGACTCTGCTGGGCTGTGGGAAAATCTCTAAGAGAAGGTTTGGATGATTTGGCATGTACAACAGGCACTCACAGTTTACATGCATGAACAAGACTCCTCAGATCTTTTCAAGAGGCAGAATTAGGATCTTTCTGACCAAGAAGGACCTTTCTCCTTCTCATGGAATCAGTTTTGGTTTAGACCAGACTGTTGTGATCCCCTCCAGTTCTCCCTGAGCTCATTATTCCTACAGTCCTCAGACCTGGATTTCTACTTTATCCATTTCAGCTTCCTTCCCTACTGCCTCTGATGAAAAAGGATTGAAATATTGCTTTAAGCTTCCAGTTCAGAAACATTTACCAACAATACTCATCAGGAGCATAATGTTACATAGATATGCCAGAGCAGGACAGAAAAGGAGAAAATAAAATGGCGAGAAAAAGCAATTCTGTCTGCTAAGAAAGGCAAAGTTGCTGCTGCACCACTGTAACTTCCAGTGCCTGCCTTGAACTCTGCATGAGGTTTCACTGCCAATTCACCCTGAAGAAGTTGGAGGGAATGGAGGGAGGTTTGGAGGAAATCAGGGAATGAATTCTTGCTGTAGAAGGGTGCCCTCTGTGGAGTCCTTTCCTTTTCAGGAAAAAAAGCACTTTCATCATCCTCACTCATGACATGTCAGTACTTTTGCATGATTTTCTCTCTCTTTTTTTTTTTTTTTTTGTTGAGCAAGGCTCTTAATTGAAGGAGATTGAAAGGGACATATATCCCCCAGATAGGGAGAAGCTCCTTAGCTTCCCACACTTGATTTTTGAATCTTGAAATAAGTTGGACAGTTTTTTATATTGTCCGTGGTTACAGAACCCATGTTTGTATACAGAGTTGAAGAAAACAACAGAACCCTATCATTGTGCTGTCATTGCTGTTTAAACACTAAATTTATATGGAGAAAATTTTATCATCTAAGCTTGTCAGAGATTGGAGTAAAAAAAATGGTATCTCTCTGGTCAGGTAAAGTGAGAACAAGTGCTGTTAATCCTGCAAGACATTTTTTATCAGTTCAGGGGAAAAATACCAGGTATAAAAGACAACTTTTTTCTAATTTTTTTTTTCAAACTGTAGTATCACAGAACTCCAGAATAATTTCAAATCTGCGTGCAGCCCGTTGGTACTCCTTTCTCGGGGAAAAGGGCACATTTGTTTATTGCTTTGCGCAGCAGCAGAACCGAGTGACATTAGAAGCGCCTGTGGTTCCTCCAGCCTTGGAAGCGGGACCGTTCTGCCAGCAGGGCTGTTGTTTATCCCGGGCTGGGAGCCGGAGGGGCCGGGCCGGGCTGAGCCATTCCCGGGCTCTCCGTGCAGGGAATGATGCTCGCAGCCAGAGGGCAACAGCGCTTCAGGAATGGGGACCCTGGATGCGCTGGAGCCCTCGGCGAGGCTGTCCTAGCAACGCCCTAGAAACGAGAATCTCCTTCTTCCTTTAATTGATTTGGGTAAATGGATGGCACCGTTACTTGGGTGTTATTAAAGCATTAATTTACCCGGTTTCCTCACATTTGTGTTCCTTCCTGCTGTCTGAGCATTATTGCAGTGATATCTCTTCAGCAGAAACACCTCTCAGACACAGATGGAAACCTTTGGTGGTGTTCATCCTTCAGACACATGTCTCCCAGGTCCTTTAATAGCAACTTTGAGTGAAGTGTCCCACTGTAAGTCCTCCCTCTGAACCCTCTGTCATTAATACTGACAGCTTCTTCTGTCAGTATTAATGACAGAATATTCCCATACCTCACACCTTCATGTGAAGTATGAACCTGTTGATAGTGGTGCTAGTGGTTTTGGATAGCCAGAGAGGCACAAAGGTGCCTTGGTACAACTGGGAATCAGCTCTACTTATTTATTTCACAGATGATGTCAATACGGATCTAGCTGGCTCCTTTTATATTCTCTGGCACTTAAATTACAGCCCTGCCTGCTGGGGTGAGTTCCTATGCTAAAACATCAGAGTCCTGCATCAGGAGAAACTGTTCTGAGAAACCCTAGGGAGGCAGAGGACAGACACTTGAGTGTGGTTAGATTCTGCTGGCTTTGTGTGTCACCAGCCATCACTTCAGTTCGTGCAGGTGCCAGCTCTGAAATACACCTACATTTGCACCCTTCGGTTCTGGGCTTGGTTAGCTAACAAATAGTAATTTAGAATGAATTTTTAGTTCATTTTGAGTGCTTGTGGAAAATGCAGATTCACTGTGCAAAATCTACAGTGCATCTTTCCATCTTTAAGGGCCTGGATACCTACCAGGCATGGATTTACTGGAAAGATTCTGGGATTTTAGGTTCCATATTAACATAAGCTGGTATAGCTCAACTCCAAATGCTGCAATGCAATTATAATTGTACACCTTTGTAGATCCACAGTTCAGACTGTAGCTGAATCCATCCTTCTCTGAGTTAAATCCCGTGTCAGGTCCTGTAGAACTGGGGAACAAGCACAGCTCCCCTTTAATACACATCTACAATTGCATCATAGTTAAATATTAGAAAATGGTATTAAGTGAATAAAAAGCTAGTGAGACTTTTCCAGTGCTGTGGCCAGTTATTTCTTCCCACCAGGGCTTTTGGTAACTGCAGAAAAAAGGTGACTCTTTTCAGAGATAGCTCAATTCCATTCCATCTAATGTCCAAAATGTTTGGAAAGCTCAGCATGCAAAAACACAAGGAACATTGTCAGCTTCTGGCATAGCTGACCTTAAGGTGAAGCTGTTAATCTTAAGGAATTTCTGTGATTACATGCTAAGTCATATATTGATTTTTAGAAGCTATGAACATGGCAATCACTAATCTGAAGTAACTGGTTATTTCTATATCTTAGTGCAGTAGGATTGTAATAATTTCATGTGAATTAACAGTTCTTCCAAACAGTATGTTTGTCAGGTCTCTTTTCAAATTACAAATTTCCTTAGGGGATTTCTTTTCTTTGATTATTACCTATGTTGAAAATGACATTAGATAAAGGAATTTATCATGAGCATTGAGCAGAGATACAAAATGCATGGAATGAATTTGTATCTAATTACAGAAAAGAACTTGCAGTTCTACTTGACTAAGACAAATAGGATTCCAGTTTAAACCAGTAAAAGGGTAAAATTATAATCAATGAGAGCCACAAAACAGGCTGCTTCATACTGATAAAGCAATCCCTGATGGCAAACGCTCCACTCCTTTTTAGAAGGTACGTTATCTGTGTCACCCGAGTTCTTTTCAGGCAGGCACAAAATATCATCAATATATGCAAATTCCAATTCCCAGTTCCCAGGCAATGACTCGGGGAGCTGATTGCAGGCTGAGGCTGATGCCTTCCCCATCTCCAGACTTTGCTGTACTGGCTCGTGCTATGGACATCCAATTGATGGTAATGCTTCTTGATTGCTACAAAGCCCGTTGTGCCAAATTGTAGGCAGCAATTTGTTGTCAGCATCAGTGTTCTGCGTGCACCAGCCTGTAGCCAAGGAATTCATTAGATTCCAAGACTGCGGAGGTGAACGGGTGGCTGCTGCATCTGTGGAGGGATATGGAGCAGCAATTCATGTCATTTGCTGGGATGATATTTCTGTAGGGCCTTAATGAGCCAGATGATTTGCAAGCCTGAAAACAACACTGTGAAACTTCTGTGCTTATAACTATTTCTGCTGTGGAAAATCCTAGGATTTCTTTCTCTTGACTTTGAGAAATATGATCCAAGTAATCTAAACTAGTTAAGTCCAGCTTGGCTTGCCCAGATTTACAGGTAGGAATAGGAACCAAAATAGTAGCTTGAATCTAGACATGTGCACAGTAAGAAACCCAGACTGCTGCATCAAATTGGATTGTGAGTACTGATCCCCTCTGGGGCAGATTTCACTGTATTTGTTTTGTTTTCACCTGATTACAGAACACTGTCTGAGTGTACAGTGTTACAGCTTTTTAATTAGAGTCACACATGATAACTTAGGAATACAGTGCTGCAGAGTGTTTACAAATGAATTACAAAAATACAGGAGTCCCATTTGTATGTAAATATTTGTTTTCTCCAAGCAAATCAGAATGGTGTTATTCTTCATTACAAAGTGTATTCTGCAGCTATAGTGTTCTTATTCCAACAAGGATGATTATAGAAGCACATGGCAGTGGAGAATTGGCTGGCTGATGCTTCCAAAGCAATTAAGCAGCACTGAGTTGGAACCATCTGAGTAAATAGATTGATGAAAATTCAGTCAAAAAAAATGAGGAAAAGACCGTTTAGGTCATCTACTCTATTGCTGTTTCCTCAAGTATTTTCTCAATTACTTGTTGTAGATACCCCAAGTACCACAGCTGCCAAAATGTTCATTTGGAAGAGTTGTGCAGTCCAATATATGTTTAGGAGTTTTCTCAAGTGATAAGCAGCATTAATTTCCTTTTGCTAATGTCATCTTTTTAATTTTGCCATTTTAAGATTGTCTCAAAACACTTTTTTTCTTTATTCAGAAGAAAAATGTTGAAGCAGAAGTAAAATGTGGTGACTGAATTATTTTCAATGTCTTTTCTTGATAACCACTACAAAAAACTTAACAAAGATAAATCAAAACATTGTCAGGAACAATTTGAAATGTTTTTTAGTGAAACCAAAGCAAATTTAGTCATAGCTAAGCTCAAATTGTGACAAAAGATTAAAGTTTGACTCGTTGTTTCTAACATGTGATTTTTGGTAGCATTTCCTCTTCCAAACAAAAAGAGAATTGAAGATCACAGAATTCTTTCCCATTACCAAATATGCTGTTAATGTCTTCAGGCAAGAGCTCTCTCAGGGCTGTAAATTTTTCTCTGCATCCTGTGTGATATCGTTTCCAAATGCAATTAGCTTTTTAGCCCTTCAGTTTTCTAAGACATGATTGAGACAGTGGTGATTTAACTTAGCTTAGATTTCTGGTTGGGTTTTTTTGAGGGGGGAGGGTTGTGGGGTTTTTTGGGGATTTTTGTTTGGTTTGGGTTGGGTTTGTTTTGTTGTTTGGTTTTTTTGGGGGTTTTTTTGTTTGTTTCATTTTGGGTTTTTTGGTTTGGTTTGGTTTGGTTTCAGTTTTTTTATTTTTGGGCCCAGATTTTATCCTGAGGGGTACTGTTAGTCTGTGGAGAGAGAACAATTGATGCAATACTCATAAACTACCTGCTCTGGTTCTTCTTTTTTGTACTGGGATTTATGCAAGATATCTACCCCAATTAAAAAAGCTGAAGTGGAATGAGGAATCTATTCTGTCAGTAAAAATAAAATCAGAAATCCTAGTAAACAAACGGAGAAAAATCAAAAAACTTATATTAACAGTAGAGAGCATGAGCTAATACCGTGTTTATTATTTTGGGGTTTTATGTGTTGGTTTCTTTTAATGTCACAACAGTGATTATGGATATGAACGTCACAGCAATGGCCAGTGTTTACCAGCATTTTGGTATAACCCATCCTCCCTGTCAAAAGACTGCAGCCTTGGACAGAGTTACCTCAACAGCACTGGGTAAGTGGCTCACCAGGCTTTGCTTAGCTAGACCCATATGGATTTAACCCAATGACAATTACAGATTACACCTACTGTAGGTGTGTCAGAGCTGGCTGAAGCCTTTGGGACACCTTCATCACCACCTTTGTTGGGTTGCACATCTGTCACTCCAAATCTCCATCATGTATGGCCCAGGCTTTTCTCTGGAGGATGATGCCTTAAAAAAACTTGGGGGGAGACTAAGGTCAAATCATTAATGCTTCTGGAAAGGCTCCCCTTAAAATCCTGTGAGATCAGGTGAGGCAGAAACACTGGAAGATAAATTAGTGGAGAGAGATGAAACTGATGTATATGTGAAGTGAAGTAATAGATGGGCAGCTAGCCTGAATGCTGGCTGTTCTTTGGCCCTCTTGGAAGTCAGTGGAAGATGTAGTTTACGTTAAGATTCTGGCAGACTTCGTATATGGTGCAAGTGATTAAAGAAAACAAAGCAAGCCAAGCTGTGTTTGGAGAGTTTGTACACTGAAAGATGGGCAGAATTTGCTTTTTGCTTCAGTTCTTAATTGTTCTAGCCCATGAGGGTTACATCTTTAGAGACTCTTAATTCACAACTAATATGAAGTGGAGAACGTGAAAAAAGTTGTTAAACTTTGTCCAACAGTGTAGTAATTGAATACAATGCCATACTGTATATGTATATGATTTATTTATAGCTTTATAGTTGTTTAACTCATATTATTTGATGGTTTTGGCAATTTATGGTACCTTATATGATATCAGGAAATGGGAATACTGCAGGAAATTATCACATGCCATTAACAACAGTATGAGCTACTGCTGTGTTGGGCACACGAGGAATGCTTGGCTGAGACAAATACTGAAATACATTTGGGAATCTTCTTTTTCTAACAATCTCCTTAGTCTAAAGGCACTTGCTCCCAGTTAACCCTGCAGTCAGCACCTGGCAGGGGTTTCCCTGTCCCGTTACAGGTACCGGAAGGTTGTTTCCAACAACTGCACGGACGGGGTGCGGGAGAGGTACACGGCCAAGCCCCAGCAGTGCCCGGGCAAACCTCCCCAGGGCCTCCGCATCATCACGGCCGACGGCCGGCTCACGGCCCAGCAGGGCCACAACGTCACGTTCCTGGTGCAGCTGGAGGAGGTAGGCTCTGTGGGACATTCACCCCGGGTCCATCTGAGTGGGATTCACGCCAGGAGGAGTTTGCAAAGAGGTGAAGCAAGACAGGGTGGTATAAAGTCAGTCACGGCCAGGATGTAGCTGGGTGGAGTTTGCTCCAAAATGTATGGAGATGAAAGGGCTGTCATTGTGGTGCCCAGGGTTATGTCTGGGAGAAGTTGATAAAAACTGGGAATTGGTTTAATTTGGGAATTTCACAGGAGAATGAAGACTGCGAGTTTGAATTCTGATCCCCCGTCCTTAATTATGTTTTTTGCTTGCTGCTGTTTTTTGAAACTGAATTTCCATATTTGTTTTCCACTGGCTTTAAACCAAAGATGACAAATAGTACATATGCAGCTGGGTCCCCATCACACACATCGGTACATATTGTTTAGGCATTTATGGGTGAAATCTCAAGATGTCCTCAGCAGGATTAAGTCCAAAATTCATTGCTATTGTGAAGCTGATTCAGGCTCTGATCTGTGTTTTTATTATATCTGTAACTGCACTTGGTATTTCATTGTTCTGCTCCCTCCATTCCTGAATCCATAGAAAAAGGTATTTAAATCTTTTCACCTCTTTTTTCTTTTCAGCACTTCTCTATCTGTGTTTGATTGCTAATGCACAAGCAGGAATATTCACAAAGAAGCAGTTTTCTCTTTTTCCCTATTTGATTTTCTAAAATTTGATTTTCTAAAACTTCTACCCCTTTCCCTCTCTTACTGGCCAATAAATCTTAAAACAAGTATGCTTTAACACCAAGGGACAATGTACATCCCTTTATAGTTTAGAGTATTCGAGGAACAATGTACACCCCTTTTTAGTTTAGAGTATAGTTTAGAGTAATCAAGCAAATTACTTCTGACCCTCTCCATAGTAAATGTCATCTCTGAGGAAAGAATTTTTTTTACATCTCTGTTATTGATGCTTTCCCCAGCCAACAAGTGTCCTGATTTGTAAAGGCAATACCATATGATAAATCATATCTAACCCAATGCAGTTTTTGACCTGAATGTTTATTTTCTCCAAAATATGGTCACTTGTTAAGTTATTGATTTCTGCATTTAAAGATGAAAAGGAAAAGGTCCAAAACAGGAGTCAGTCTCCAGCCTTTAAAAAAAAAAAAAGTAAAAAAAGCACACTTTGCATCACCTTTCTCTTCTGAGCAAAGTTTTAAAACAGACTGGGAGAAGGAGATGGATAATCTGAATTGTCAGTCACAAAACTATCAAAGAATTATGCCAGTAGTCAGAGGGAGAGGCAATCACCCACAGTGTGGGAAACTCAGGACAAATGTCCTGCTCTTTACTCTGTGAGTGCTTCAGCTCACATAACATGTAAGAGAACCCTGAGCACTCTGTCATTCAGGGAGGTGCTGTGCATTGTTCTGTCTCTTTTGTTCATTCTGATCTTTTCTGGCAGCTCTGCTTCAGTGTGCACCAGAGTCTGGAAGCAACACCTTCTCCAGTATGAGATGGTGCCTCTCTCATGCTGGGTGTCAAGGAGTACAGAACAAATGTTTTGATGAGTGAGTGAGTCAGTTCTGAGGAGATCTAAAGGGAGCTCTTCCAGTGTATCTGATAAGGAAGAGGTTAGGAACTGCTCTGAGGCTGAAGCAGTATTGATCAGCCTCCAGCCTTTCCAATTACTCTCCCTGTTAGATGAATCTTGACCTCCTGCTCCTAGATTTGTCAACTTAAAGAGCAACCAACAAAACCTTTGGGCAAATGTTACCCAGTCTGATAATGACTTTGTGTGGGTGTTGCAACAAAAAAAATATACAACAAACAGGAATATTTGCCCAGTTATGTGCAAGCTATAGGGCAATAAAATGTAGTTGAAGCAGCAAAACTGTGTGTAGACTAAACCATTTACCAATTTAAGTGTTCCAGTGACAGAAAACATCACTCATTAGAAAAGTTAAACAACCTATCAAAACACCAAGCATCCTTTTATAAAATGGATATTGATTTCACAGCATAATTGAGGTTGAAAGGAATCTATAGAGATTGTTTAATCCAACTCCACTTCTCAAAGGGAAGTTCCTTTCCCTTGCATTCAAGGCAGAGGTATCACAAGACAAGAATTTGCTAATTTCTATTTAGTTCTGCCCTGAACAGATGTATAGCAGAGTACAATCCAGGATGATCAGTGTCCAAAAAATCTGTGTCACTCCATCTTAACTGAGGGGAAGGCATCAGGAGAGTTTAAAAGGGCTGGATATGTCACCCCGCACATCTTTTCCTACAACAGCATGTGAAGAAAGTGCGCCCTATTAAACCCTTGCCCCCTGGAGTGGTGGGCAGTATTTTATTGTGCTACACCCTGGTGAGGACTCTTCCTTTAGTGTGACAGCTGATATCTTTTAGGGTGTGAAAAGGCAAGGGCCTTTCCTTTTGCATCTTAACATTTCCTGTATCCCTCTGAGACAGTTTGTTTGAAGCCTTCAAACCTGCAGAGCTGTTTCATACACTGCAGCCTCCTGGCTCTCTTTTTTCATGCCCATGTTCCACTTGATCTGCAGGAAAAGGGAAAAAAAAAAAAAAAGAGAGAAGCTGGTGAGCCAAGGTACAAGAGTCTGTTTGAGATTTGTACTCCTGTTATCTTTCCAGGGCTTTCTGCTCCATCTAGGAATCCACCTGGGTTTGAAAAGAGGAACAAACTACAGAAGCAAGTTCACTGGAGGCCCTGAAAATTCACTGTGTCTGTGTAGTGGAGCAGATTGCTGAGGGCAGGGAGAGACAAATGGCAGCAGTAAAAAGCTGATGTTTTCACTCAGGTGTGGGATTCAGGGGCAGGAACCACAGCACATTGGTTCCTTGTAGAGCCTGGTTGTGCCTGTAGTGATGCTGAGAGCCACGACTGTGCATTCTGACAAAAACACAATGTGAGCAAAAGATGCCCCAAGAGAAGCAAGGACAAGGCATTCAGAAGTGTTCTGCTATTGAAGAAGACACAAAAGAAAATCATCACTGAAGTCTGTGCAAGTGGAGGGAGGGCAGGAACCAAACCCAGGAGCACACTGAGCATTGCTGATTTCTGAGAGCTGGGATTCTGGCCCAGTTTCTCTAACCCTGACTCACATGAAATTTTCCTGTGAAGCATTTATATCTGGCAGCATATAAATAACATTAAAAGCAAACCCAACCAACAGGTCATATTTAAATCATCTGAAGATGATTTAAAGAATTCTTTCAAAACTGATCTAAGTCACCTGTCACCTTTTAGAATTTCTGTATGATTTCCTCTAAATCGCTTGCAAGGTCACCTTGCACTTAATATTTATGGTCCCATTATTGGAAAGGTTTGGCCAAGTTATTTGTCCAATTAATCTGGGTGTAATCATCATGGGTTTTTAGTGGGTGACAATAGCCAGGAATCATCAATAATGCCTTAATAATTGTCATGTGTTGCATTTTATGAAGTATTTTGGAAGTGTTCAATAAGCAAGGCATCATACTTAAGCTGGGAATTTTGCTCTTAAATTTCCATGAGATAAGCAGAATACCAACAGCATTTTTGTCATTGCGTGACAGCACATGAGACAATTAGCTATGCTTAAATGCAAATTTTTCATTGCCTAAACATGCTGCCAGTTTAAAGGTAAATCCTTTGCTCTGGCCTGGGTTACATGCAGACACTCAGGGCTGGTACATCTCACACTGTAGCATTCAACAAGAGTAGTTTCTCAGCCTAAAACCTGAATCCTTGCTTTATTTTTGGACAGCAGCAAAAGAAATCCAAAACGTGAAGTTACGAAGGCACTTTTCCTACTTCAGTTACTCAACCCAACATCCTTGACATGTTTTGCTTTTCTGCTGTAGAAAACAGAGGGATTGTTTAAAGTGTGTGTTGTTTCTGTGTGCCTTCCTGATCACATGGTCACGTAGGTCTCTTGCCTGTCACAACCACAATTGCTATTTGTGTGTTGGAGTTATTTGTATGAACATCAGACACTTATGCTGCTGTACTGCTTCAGCAGAGACTCTGAAAGCTGCAGCCTCCAGAGCAATGCTGCTCAGCACAATGCCTTTCAAACTTGTTTCATCCCATTGCTCACACATCTTTCCTGAGGAAATGGATGGTAAAGACATTCAGGGCAGGAAGGTTCAGGGCTTTGACTGTTTCATTACAGATAATTCACAGAGAAACTGCCTCATCTAATTTATTTTTTATCTTGATAAAATGACAGCCAAAAATCTTTGACATTCCAGGTCTGCCTCAGTTCTTGCTTGGCAAAGTCACTCCACTGGGAGTAGATTTTGGCTTGCTTTTAACTGCTTGCTGCTGCTGTGTGATGTTTGGATTAGACTAATGTGTGGGGAAAGCTAATTTGTTCCTACACTTCAGGCCACAGGCTGCAATTCAGGCAATCTGAACTCATTCCTGAACTGCACTCTGAGCTCCTTCTGCATGACCTTGAGTAAGAAACTTAAACTTTCTGATGTTTTATTCCCTTCTGCCTCATACCCCCATGCCTTGCATTTGTGTAGTGATTGCTCATAAATCCAGAGGACTCTCTCTTACCATGTGAACATACAAATGAAGCCCTGAATTTGCTAAAGACTGCCATGGCTCTCTGTAATGACAATGTTGATACATGGCTGTACGAGGTACACTGTGTCTTGGGTGCATCTAATGAGCTTGGGGATCCTGCTGGGGGCACAATGCCATTAATATTTCCCACCTCAGCACTATTGTTTGGTGCAATTCAATATTCAACTTAGCTGAAGTTTCTGGAGATGAGCTTAGCATTAGGATTGTTTGATTGTTGATGTACTCAAAGATGCAAAGCTAGTAGTAATTAAAAGAATAGACTATATTTTTTTTTCACAGTATCCCACTGTGTTCCCTCTTTTGATATCACAAGTTTGTTAGTAATGATTACAGAAATATAAAACCTTCATCCTAACTTTCAATGCACATGCTGAATCACGTCTGTTTATCTTGCTAGCAGCACTACACTCCTGTAATAACACACAAATAACACAGTATGTACCCTCCCCTGTACCACTGTCATCTGAATTATAATTGCATTTTCTGATGAGGACAAGCTGGTTGGGAGAAATCAGAGCCTTTCATGCATTTTTAAATTCATTGTTGAAATTCCATGAAAATGTATGAAAGTGGACCTTGCCTTCCTAATGACACACAGCACTACAGTCTTGTAATGCACTTCCAGTCACACAAGTTGAATTATTCTGCATAATCCTGAGAGGCTGTTATTGATTCCTGTGGGGCACAGAAGATCTAGTGCTGTAAAAAGAGCTCATGGCTGAGTTGAGCTGGCACAACTGGCAGTCAGGATGAATGATGTGATCAGTACAATTTACTATTTGGTGTTGAAAAAGAAGTACATGTGAAAAGTATCCAGCTATTTGCCCTGCTAAAAGGCACCTTTCTATTCAGTTTCTGATTTGAAAAATTAAGGCCATCTCTCTGAAAGCAGGGATTTGCACAGGAAAGAATATTTTTAAGTCCTTGATCAAATTGGATCTGAGTATCAGGTAAAAATTAAGAATATACTTTAA